>BRDA01075831.1:0-12771 GCA_036984385.1 Crenuchus spilurus | reverse complement strand
TGTAGTATTTTCGAGCATTGTAAAAGGTGAGCACCAAGCAACATCTGTAGGTGCTCCTTTGAGAACTAGACCAAAAAAATTATGTGCACCCCTATATATACACATACATACATGCATACACACATATATATATATATATATATAGTCCCGTTGATCGACTGAGAAATGTATGTTAGTTCAACAGTAATGTTACTTTAATTGTGTAGGACGATTGATCATATCACTTGTTCTCTGAGAGGGGTTATGTTAGGCTCCAATCTGAGCTGCAGCTTGCTAACGTACTTAAAGTTAAAAGTTAAACTTACTTTAAACTCACACAATGCCAGGGAAATGTAGATTTAATGATGTCTGGCTTCACATGGACATGGTTGAAAAAGACCAGGACCCAGAACATGCAAAATGTACATTGTGTAGAAAAACTTTTGACATTTTTAATATGGGAGAGGCAGCGCTAGCTAGCCATGCGAAAGGTGTTAAACACCAGTCTGCTGCTGCTGCGTGTGTGACCTCAACTATTAACGCCATCACTGGCTTCTACACACCGGTGATCAACGTGACACCCTCCATGTAGCTACCATGAAACAAGGAACCATTTCAAACGCTGTGTCCAAGAACGAGACTTTAACTGCAGAGGTACTGTGGGTACAAGTGGCTAAAAGTGACTCTCACTCTTTCTACAAGTCGTGTGAAAGCACAAGCCATCTTTTCCCGACAATATTCCCTAGATTTTGAAAAGCTATGGAAAAGTCAGGGAAATGGATTTATAAAAAAGTGTACGAAAGCCTGCTTGTTATATACTGTAGTAACACAACTAACTCTGATCACTCTCTCTCTCTCACTCACACACACACATACATCTCTCTCTCTCCCTCTCTCTCTCTCACTCACACACACACATACATCTCTCTCTCCCTCTCTCTCTCTCACTCACACACACACACACACACACACAAAGAGAGAAAGAGATCAGTTAGTCAGAGTCCACATCGGTATCAAAGCTAATCTGAGCTAATCTGTCCATAACTCTTTTTAAATGAAAGAGAAGGTAGTCATTTGGCGTGTGGTTCTCACAATCATTCGCCAATGATCTTAAATAATTTGCAATTGTTCTTAAAGACATTTCATCGGTTGTAGTTAACTAGTGAAGTGCAATGCTGTGCAAAAGAACAGTCGCTCTAAGCCAAGGCATCACTAGTAGAGAGGAAACTATCGGAACTCTTTAACCAATCATGCTTTTAGAATGAGGTTAGGACCGCCCACTCAATTGACATATGATTTGAAGTAAAGTAAATGTAGACATGTGGAAATACATAAATATACAAATGTAGACATGTGGAAATACATAAATAAAGTAAAAAAACATGTATTATTAGTACGCACGCTTTTACATGGAAAAATTTATATTTATTTATGTATTTATTTATACTTTTGTCATTTTTGGTCCCACATCTATCTATCTATCCATCCATCCATCCATCCATCTGTCATTTTTGTGGTCCTCCATATTTGATTTCTTGAGTTACATACAGATAATTTAACTTAATGTATGTAATACTAGCCAATAACTCTATGAAATATGTTAAGTAAATGTTGTTGTTTTCCACCTTTAGGTCACTTTAGAACATCGTTGACATGTTCAATAATAAAACGTAGTGTTTAAGCCACTCGGTTCAGTTAGCTGAGTTACTAGCACAGCACACAGTTTTAGCTGTTGTCTCGCACAGGCGCTACCTCAGGGTCGGTTTTTCTCTGTTAGAATTGAACGTAAATAATTGTACTTAATTCTTAAATAATTCAGTGACATACCATTGGTAAAACATTAAGATTATTTTTCATGCCATTCACAACAAAGTTAGGAAAGTTCATGTTATCATAGCTAGTTAGTGTATTGCTACTGTCTGTGTGAGTTCACCTTACAGAGTTAGCTGTCATAGCTCATTTTGATAGTCAGACACATATTGGGACTCAGTTAAGTTAAAGAACAGTGATACTATACGCAGATACTTGGTTGGAAAAGTTACATTGTGAAATTTTAAATTGTAGAAATTCTTTAAGAAATGGTTAGCTAGCATAAGGTTATCAGGCTGTCAGTTTTAAGAGGCACTTGCCATATCTATGCATTTCTGTGCCTTAAACCTTTTTTTAGTTTAATTAATGGTCATATTAATTGAATACTATGTCCTTGTCCATAATTTTAAATGTGGAATTATTTATTTATTTAACTACTTACCTCCGTTTTAGAAACTGTCTGTTCTGATATTAACCCTCACATACACAGGTCTTTTATACATTTGGTGGTTGCTTAGTGACCAGTGGGATGCTTTCACACACCCCATTGGCTGAGTGAACATTCTAGAATGTCAAGGCAATTTGTAATATCTCAAGTCCTCACTCTCTTTCCATGTTCTAATAATCAGTTTGTCGCTCTTGTCCAATATCCCTATAGACTGACTTTGTCAAAGGAAGCACAGGAAACTTTTATCTTTTGTGTGGCATATATTTAACATATTATATTTTACTAACCTAATTGGGTTGGAAGATTAATTTTTTACTTAAAGGTACAGTATGTAATATTTTGGGTTATCTTTTAGTAGAATTTAAGATAATCACTAATAAAAATTATTACAAACACATCTAATCATTATAAACTAAGAAATAGTTTGATTATTTTACCTTAGAATAAGCTGTTTATATCTACATTGGTCGCGGGTCGAACACCGACTGAGGCCGCCATGTTGAATCGCCATGTTTCTACAGTAGTTCGGAAAGGACAAACACGAGGCTAGCAAACTGAAAAACCGTTTGTGTTGTAATGATGAATTGGCCACTCAAATTCGATGGCGCTGTAACTTTGTTTTACTGTTGGCTGACATAAAACAGGAGAAGAAGAATCGCCTCACAGCAGTGGCTGTTTACCAACACAGTTTGTACACCAACCTTTACTGATGTAGATTATTATAGAATTCCCAAACCGATGAAAATTTTAGTCGTCTCTTCCCCCCGCGCTGGAATGCTGGAGCCATTAACCAGCCATTCTCTGCTGCTCTGCTTTGCTTGTCATGCAAATAAGCACGTCTTCACACACTGTGTCTCACAGAGACTCTCAGTCAGTTTTACTGAGTGTAAGTCCTCTTTCCACAAAGGATTGAAGGAAAAAAATATTTATTTATAATAGAGCAGGAATCATGCTACAGGCTTGCACGCGTGCGTACACACACACACACACACACACAGCGAGCCGAGCGAGCAGCCAAGGCCGAATACCAAAACAAAACTCTACCTACAACATGCACCCTACACCCTACAGACTCTTGTTTACAACACATTACCTCTCTAATCGTTCACAAGAACCGGCTCTAATGGCTCACAGAAGATTTCTGGGAATGCCACCCTCTCTGGTTTTCCCAGACTGCTGGTTACGGTCCGCTCAGAAGAGCTGCCAGCCGGTGAGCTGGAAGGCCGAGTCCGGCATGCTTGGGTTCACCAAGATTCTGTGAGACAAATCACTGCGCAGTTCCTCATCTCCTCAGAAACATTCATCCTCAGCCGCAGGAGGTCCAGCTTGTTGTCCAGAGAGTGGATGTTGGAGAGGAAATGAGATGGAATCGGGGGACGATTTGCATTAGCCTTTAGACTGGCTAGCACGCCGCCCTGTTTACCCCTCTTCTGCCACCAGTCTCGTCTCCTCCTCCCAGTGTAACCAGTATGGGTAAATTTATCTGCTTGGGCTGTAATTTCTCCTCCAGACCTCTGGGTGTCAGTAGAGGGGTATTTTGTGGTTGGGAGTATATAAGGGGACGCCAACAAGGAAGTAGGGAGAGTGATCAAAAAGACGCAGGCACTCCACTTTGGTGATCTCCTGTCTGGGAAACTTTGTTTTACTGCTCAGATGTAAGTACGTTTTGGTTTTTTCCTTTGCCATGTTTGTCATATTTTGGCTGTGGTCTACTACCAAATTAATTGTGGTTATAGATGTTGCACAAGTTTCAAAGCTCTTGTATGTGCTAACGTGTTTTGTATTGAGTTGGTTAGCATTAGCATTATGCTAATGATGTATGCTAGGCTAACCAAATATGCTTTATTGGCTATGTCTAAGAGTGGAACTTTATTGTTCCCTGTTTGTGTAGTTGGAGATCTTTGCTTTGGCCCTGGATTTATGGTGACTGGTTGAGGGTCTGGAGAAGACTTGTAACCTGGCCTCCTACAATTTCTCCCTGTACCTCACAGCTACCACCTGCTACTAGGCCTGTATACTGACTTTTGACCTACACCTGGGGTTGCTCTACTTGCACTGAGAAGACCCTGGACATTTCAGGATTATTTGTCTTGTTGGAATACCTGTCCTTCTTCTACTTTAAGACTTTTGGCCACAAACTCGGGGATCTCAGGAGTTGAGGCTGAATAAGAACATTTGTTGTCAGGGGTTGGGTTGTTGCTATGGTTGACTATCAGTACTGCTAATGATTTTCGGTGGGAATTGGGTTGTGTGTGTGTGTGATGTTATGTTATATGGTGCACTTATAATAGAATACTGGTCTTAAGCAACTCACAAACTGATTTGTCATTTGTGTATATCACTCTCCTTTATTTGGTTGGCTTCTCAAACACTATACACAGTGCAGGGTTACCCAGACCTTAGAATAAATTTCCTTGCAGCAGTTTAAGTAATTGGCTCTCTTGAAGAGTATGTTACACCGGCCTGTGTTCCACTCCAGCGGGCCAGTGTCCGTTCATCCCAAACGTTATTATCCAAAGTTGCTGCTTCTGTGGCTAAAATGTATCTTATCTGCATGAGTTCGGTTTGGCTGTAACTCAACCGCCTGGGGCGCGTGAATTCAGTATCAGAACCGACGTAAACTGACATAAAAAGTACTAAAATTGGGTATGCTAGGAGCGTGAGAAGCTGATGAGCAACTGTGTGCCGCCGTCTTGCCGTGGGGAAAAAAAAAAGTTTGATGTGTTTACTTTGTTACATTATCTTGTGTTTGTACAGAAAACAGCTAACGTTTATAATAGCACTACTGAAGTGCAGAAAATATGTTCCGTCTGCATTGTAGCTATGATAATTTTACATATTACATTTCCTAAATTTCTAATTAAAATTAATCTTACCACTTGACATATCACTACCTCTAAAGCTGCTATTCCCATTCTCATACCACCCTCATGGAGTCTGTTTCTGACTGTTTGAGCAGAAACATGGATATTAGTGGCCTGCTGGAGGTCATTTTTGCAGGGCTCTGGCACTGCTCCTCCTATTCCTCTTTGCACAAAGGATGAGGTAGCGGTCCTGCTGCTGGGTTGTTGCCCTCCTACAGCCCCCTCCATGTCTCCTGGTGTACTGGCCTGTCTCCTGGTATCTTCTCCATGCTCTGGACACTGTGCTGACAGACACAGCTCACATTGATATGCCATCCTGCATGAGCTGCACTACCTGAGCAACTTCTGTGGGTTGTAGACATCGCCTCATGCTACCTCTATGGTGAGAGAACTGATAAAATGCAAAAGTGACCAAAACATCAACCAGAAAGGATGAGAACAGAGAAGAGGTCTGTGGTCACCACCTGCAGAACCACTCCTGTATAGGGGTTGTCTTGCTAGTTTCCTCTCATTTCTACCTTTTGTCTGTTCCATTTGCACAACAGCAGGTGAAATTGATTCACAATCAGTGTTGCTTCATAACTGGACAGGTTGGTTTCACAGATGTGTGGTTGACTTGGAGTTACATTGTGTTGTTTAAGTGTTCCCTTTATCTTTTTGAGCCGTGTACATGTACACACACACAGACACATGCAAACACACTCCTGATTAAGTTTAAAAATGGCAAGAATTTGCATTTTGCACTATTGGATCTTAAGAAGGTTCTAAGTAGAGCTTTACAATGCTAAAAGAAGAAATGGGTGCAAGAGACAAAAACTATTGAGCAGGGAATTTATTGAAAACAATTTAACTGAAATAGGCTGTTCATCAGCTGATCAAAAGTTTAAGACCATAGCTAAAGAAAACCCCCTCAAAACAGAAATCAAAGTGTCAAAAAAGGACTCAGTAATGAGTAGCACCACCATTCTTGTTGTTTACTTCAAACAATCGTTTAGGCATGCTTGATGCAAGTGTTTTCAGGAGGCTAGTGGGAACATTGCTCCAAGTGTCGAAGATGGCTTCAAGAAGGGCATCCACTGTCTGGAACTGATGTCCATTTTTGTAAACGTCCCTTGCCATCCATCCCCAAATGTTCTTAATCGGATTTAGATCAGGGGAACATGCAGGATGGTCCAAAAAAGTGATGTTATTCTCCTGGAAGAAGTCAGGCGGGCATTGTGAACTGCAGCATTGTCCTGTTGAAAAACCCAGTCATTACCACACAGACGAGGGCCCTCAGTCATGAGGGATGCCTGCTGCAACATCTCCACATAGCCAGCTGCTGTTTCACACCCCTGCACAACCTGAAGCATTGTTCCATTGAAGGAAAAAGCACCCCAAATCATGATGGCGCACCCCTACTTTGCCTTGTACAAAACATCTCCGGTGGAATCTCCTAGTCATGCCAGTAACATTGGAAGCAATTAGGACCATCAAGGTTACATTTTTTCTCATCAGAGAATACAACTTTCTTCCACCTTCCAATGTCCCATGTTTGGTGCTCCCTTGCCAAGTCCAAACAGGCAATTTTGTGGTGTTTAAGAAGACGTGGCCTCCAGACCTAAACCCTGTAGAAAATCTTCGGAGGGAGCTCAAACTCAGTGTTTCTCAGCGACAACCCAGAAACCTGACTGATCTGGAGAAGATCTGTGTGGAGGAATGGGCCACAATCCCTGCTGCAGTGTGCGCAAACCTGGTGAAAAACTACAGGAAATATTTGACCTCTGTAAAGGCTACTGTACCAAATATTAACATTGATTTTCACAGGTGTTCAAATACTTATTTACAGCAGTAAAACAGTAAATAAATTATTAAAAAATCATACATTGTGATTTCCAGATTTTTTCTTTCAGATTGTCTCACAGTGGACATGCACCTAAGATGATCATTTCAGACCCCTCCATGATTTCTAAGTAGGAGAACTTGCAAATTCGCAGGGTGTTCAAATACTTATTTTCCTCACTGTATATCAGTTTGTATTGTTGTTGGTTTCTGTTGTGAGGTATCTCACCTTATTTTTTTTTTCCTTTGCAGTGAATACGGAAGATGTTCATGGTGTTCCAATGTATATTGTCACCATTGATGGATACTTCGTTGTGGCCACCTGCTTGGACGCTATATAGATGGAGGAACTACTCATTTGATGTTTTATGTGTTTAGATGAGATGCTACCCACATATAAAACAATAAAGTGTTTGTAGGTTTGATACAGTTACACACTAAGTAAACCTTCATGAAATAGTTTTTTATTACTATGTTTGGTGTTTAATCAGTTTTCAATTGATTAAATATGTGGTACGTACATTCAGTGGCCCTTTATCAAAAGCTCCTATGTAGTTATACAGGTTACAGTACTGTAACCAAAATTTTTTTGCTGTATTTAATTAATAAAAAATGTTATTTATATAGTAATAAATTAAGACAATGCTGATTTAGAGGTATTCAGATCTCAACTATATATAAAATATGGTACACATGAATTTATAGGTTTAAGCATTTAAATGTAGCAAAAAATTGGGTAAATGTATTTTCTTTACACAATGATGTCGATCAATGTCGAAAGTTTAGTTTTAATGGTTACTCAAAACTAAAGCATATAGTGAGCTGCAGGTGTATGAGCTAACATTTTCTAAAAGACTATAGAATGTCAAAATGTATTTTAAAATATTGTTTGTTCAGTTGCTGGCAGGAATATATCGGTGACTGTTTTATATTGTGACACTGCAGTTTACTGTGTACTGTTAACCTAAATACACAAAAATAACTGCTGTGTATTGTCTCTGTAATTGACTTGACCACAGTTAGATATGCATGAAGGCATCTTGCACTTGAGAAACACCAAAATGTGCAGAACAAGGGAGCTCCAACATACAGCTCCAAGGTTTGAGGACCATAGATCGAGCTGATATGTGTACAGTGGATATGTGATATGTGTACAGCAGATAAGTGTATTCGACTAAAGATATGCAGACAGGTTGCAATTTGCACTGTTGCAGTATAAACATTACACTGTTAAAACATGGTGGCATTTTTGTAGTGCAAGACATTTTTTGAACAAATGTCATTTTCATCAGCAGACAACCCACTGTGTCAGAAGTAGGCTATGTATCTGTGACGTGAGTCTCCCAGCTTAACATGGACCACGAGCAGCACCAAAACAGATCATGGTGCTATCTGGGCTGAAGTCCCAACCATGTAAATTAGTAACAATGCCTAAATAAAAAAAGCTTGATAAGTTATGTTGAGCTTTTTTGAATTTATTGGCTAAGCTGAACTTTATTTTGCTACTTAAACTGCTTTTGTAGGTGAGCTGAAGCAAAATTTACTCCTGGTGTACTGCATCCAATAATCCTATTTCCAACTTAAAAAAAATGTCTCAGCTGAAAAATGTTAACACAGTAAAAAAAAAAAAAAAAAACAATTCTCACTTAAAAACGTTTAAAGCAAAATAGCTGATGCTATCGAATAGCTTAAAAGTTAAAGTTAAATGTAATTCAGCATCTGTTGGGTTCTCACTGAGCCCAAAAACTTTGCTAAATTCTGTTGTAGGTTGATCTTTAGGGTCTTCTAGCAGTGCTCCATCTTCAGTCAGAGATTTGATCTTAATGTTTCTTACAAGATGCTACAGTATGGCCATCTCACACCCTGCTTAAATAAACAGCTAATCAGTTGAACAAATTCAAATTGTTGTATCAAATAAACAATGATGAAAAGAAAACTGGAGACATCTGAACTTGAGACATCAACGGGTCTGAACACTTGTAATTACATTCTTTAGTATAGTCTTAATTATGGTGTATGTTGTGATTGAAAATGTATCTAACTACTTTCTAAATGAACAGATGTCAGAACCTGATGTAAAAAATATCATTTAAAATGAACTGCTGATGGAATACTAACAAAAGTCCTACATTACATGTAAATACATTACATGACTTTGTAATTATAATGACCAAATATTATTCACACCAGACATCTCAGTACTGCCACCAATGTTTGAAGAATGTGGCATTTCGATACTGAATTTAGTGGTGAGTGTAGAAGCTGGACTCATCTAGGATCAATGAAGTTTTGGTCATGTGACGATATCAAGACCATACCCATAATTTTTAGAAAACAGACTATTAGGAGAGAATCACATGGAATGTCATTAAGTATCATTAACAATAAAAAATGCTTATTTGCTTTAATACATCTCAGGTATAATCGCTGAAATTTACAGAAACTGAAATTTTACTCTGATTCAAAAAGGTATATCATGCATGTTAACAGTCCCAGTCTTAAACATTAAATACTGTTTGGATTCTGCAGCCTAGATGTTAACAAATTACAACAAGAAATACCAGTCCTATAGAACACTATATATGAAAACTTATACATTGGACCACCGAGACTGGGAATGCCCTTCATATATGACATGCTTTGCAATCAGGCAACATAGCAAACTATATAGCTTATAACTGGAAAGAAACAACTGCCAAAACTAGCTAATTTTGCACTTTCATTATGACAACCACAAATGAATGTATATTTAGCTTATAATCTTTATAGTCCTCCTCAAACTCCCTATATATTAAGCTACCTCAGGTCAAACAAATATGACTTTTACACAGTTGTAGTGCTCTATATCTTACAAGGCGTACCCTATACGTATGTCAGAAACAAAAATAACTAATCCTCCAGCAAACTGAAGCAACAACAAGCAACTAACTTTCAATATTATTTATATAACCAAATATTGCACAAATAATGCAAGCAACAACAAATATATTGCCAAAAATAGTTTCTCTTCTATGTAAATGCATGGGTGGCACTGTAAATTTACTCTAACTTGAACTTTCTCCACATCTGGAGCAAACTTTCAGATTTTTTCAGTATGTCTTAGCTGGTGTTTTTTGAGGGAACGTCTATCTCTGAAGTTCTTCTCACACTCTGAGCAGTAATACGGTTTCTCTCCTGCATGAATGAGCTGGTGCTTTATGTGGGAACGTCGATTTGTGAAGCTCTTCCCACACTCTGAGCAGTGGTACGGCTTCTCTCCTGTGTGAACACGCTGATGTGATTTGAGATTGCTACCATTAGTAAACTGCTTTCCACACTCTGAACACTGATACGGTTTCTCTCCTGTGTGAACACGCAGGTGTATACTAAAATGACCCTGGTCACTAAATCTTTTCCCACACTCTGTGCACTGAAATGGCTTTTCACCTGTATGAACACGCAGATGTCTTTGGAGATAACTCTGCATGCGAAATCCTTGCCCACATTCTGAACATTGATATGGTTTCTCTCCTGTGTGAACGCTCTGGTGTTGTTGAAGTTTACCCTTAGTGGAAAAATCTTTCCAGCACACTGAGCAGTGGTAAGGTTTCACTCCTGCATGAATACGCAGGTGTAGTGTGAGATTATGCTGTTGGGTAAAACTCTTGTTACACGCTGTGCACTCATATGGTTTTTCTCCGGTGTGAACACGCTGGTGTATTTGGAGATTATTCCGTTTACTAAAACTCTTCCCGCACTCTGAGCACTGATACGGTTTCTCTCCAGTATGAATGCGTTTGTGCGTTTGCAGATAAGTGCGATGAGTAAAACTTTTCTTACACTCTGTACATTGAAACGGTTTCTCTCCAGTGTGGATGCGCCAATGTTGTTTAAGATGACTCTTGCAGGAAAAATGCCTCCCACATTGTGAGCAGTGATGTGGCTTCTCTCCTGTGTGCATTCGCTGATGTTGCTTAAGATGAGTCCGTTGAGTAAAACGTTTCCCACACTCTGAACATTGATACGGCTTTTCTCCTGTGTGAACACGCTGGTGCAGTTTGAGAAACGCTCCACTTCTAAAGTACTTTCCACACTCTGAGCAGTAAAATGGTTTTAATCCTGTGTGAATGCGCTCATGTATCTGCAACAAACTCGGCCGACAAAAACTCTTCCCACACTCTGAGCAATGAAACGGTTTCTCTCCTGTGTGAATAAGCTGGTGTCGTTTCAAAGTAGTCAGCTGAGTAAAATTCTTCCCACATTCTGAGCAGTGATACGCCTTCTCTCCTGTATGAATGCGACGGTGCTTCATGAGGGTACTTCTGTCTTTAAAACTCTTTCCACACACTGTGCATTCATATGGTCTGTCTCCCGTGTGAACAAACTGGTGAAGTTCAAGAGTAGTATATCGAGTAAAACCTTTCCCACACTCTGAGCAGTGATATGGTTTCTCTCCTGTGTGGACATGCTTGTGTCTTCTGAGATCAACTGGAACAGTAAAAGTCTTCTCACACTCTGGGCACTGGTGAGGTTTCTTCTTGACTGTACCAGAGAGTACATGTTGAGTAGTGGAGCTTCTTCTTGATGCCATTTCTAATAGAAGAGAGAAGAATGTAAACTCAATGTGTAATGCAAAGAAAATATATACAAATATACAACTCTGAGGACTATGTGCTGCTGCTCCACTCTCTCTCTCTCGCTCGCTCTCACACACGCACAGTAACTCCAAGCTCTCTGTTTCTCTGTAATTCTCAGTCTCTCTAGCTTTCTCATACACACATCATTGTAAAATGTGAGGTGTGTGTCTGCTGGGTTAATTCTTCATGTAAACACTAATATTAGTAATAATGGTAGCTTGAGTGTTCCTTGTACAATTAAAACAGTTCTCTGAAAATGTCTTTTCATAGCCAAACAAAACCTATTATTGTAACTGAAATGTCTCTAAATGAATCAAATCTAACCACAAATCGAATCAAATTGGGACCTTGTGAATCAGAATCAAATCAAGAAATCAGTGGTGACACCCACGGTACAAAATTCCAAAATAACCAGTCTTTAATGGAGAGGAAACTACCAGCTCTTTAGAAGACTGCTGCTATAAGGTCAGAAAGGCATTGAGTGGTGTGGACAAAGATGTGCTTACTAGTACTTTATATAACAGTCTCATGTCACGTCATAGATGCAAACTGGCAAATGCTGGCATACTTGCTAGAAACGTACTCTGTTCCTGGACAACACACTGCTGAAAATATTTGCTTGCAATTAACCAGAATAGCTGAAGAATGGGCATAATGGGCAAGATTCTGGCTGTAATAACTGATAATAGCACCAACATGGTTGCTGCTGTGCTCAAACTACTTTGCGCACGATACCCATGTTTTCCACACTTTGAAATTAGTGGTGAAAGACACTTTCAAGGCTCATCCTGACTTGCTTGAGATTCATCAGAAAAGCAGTGTTATGGCTGCTTTTTTTTTTTTACCATGGCACTAAAGCTATAGACAAGCTCACCATCATTTCAGGAGTATTGAAATGTTTTATGGTCTTGCTGTCAGCACCTACCTGCAGATTAGATAAAAAAAAAACAAAACAGGGATTCTGTGACTCTGCAAATGTTGAGTCTGTAAAAGCTTGACTTTAGGGCTGCAGCTAACGATTATTTTAGTAATCGATTATTCTATTGATTATTCTTGCGATTAATCAAGTAATCGGGGGGGAAAAAAGAAAGAAATCAGGTTCTGCAATAACTTATTTTAAAAGTAATAGAAATACACAAAAAATAACTTTAAAGCTTTTTAATTCAACATTTTATTTCTTAAAATACAATAACAGCCTCCATTTCAGGTTCAAGTTTAAAACTCTTGCTTTTTT
>BRDA01075828.1:9363-21150 GCA_036984385.1 Crenuchus spilurus | reverse complement strand
ATGGAGCCCCAGTCAGAGGGAGATTGACAGTCATGTTTAGCTTCTTCCATTTTCTAATAATTGCTCCAACAGTTGATCTTTTTTCACTAAGCTGCCCCGTAGCCCTTTTCAGCCTTGAGAAGGTTTACAATCTTGTCTCTGGTGTCTTTGGACAGCTCTTTGGTCTTAGCCATGTTAGTAGTTTTTGGTCTTAGCCATGTTAGTAGTTGGGAGTCTTACTGATTGTGTGGGGTGGGCAGGTGTCTTTATGCAGCTATCGACCTCAAATGGGTGCTTCTAATTTAGAATAATAAGTGGAGTGGAGGTGGACTTTTTAGAGGCGGACTAACAGGATTCTGAGGGCTAGAATATTTGCTGATTGGCAGGTGTTCAAATACTTATTTGCAGCAGTAACACACAAATAAATAATTAAAAAATCATACATTGTGATTTCTGGGATTTTTTTTTAGACTATGTCTCTCACAGTGGACATGCACCTAAGATGAAAATCTCAGATCCCTCCATGATTTCCCTCCATAAATGGGAGAATTTGCAGGGTGTTCAAATACTTATTTTCCTCACTGTATTAAGCAAAGTGTTTACAATAAAATTATAACATTAACAAGATGTTGTGCTCCGTAGACTCTACACACTAGCCCTCCAGATTCTCATTTACATCACATTACCTCTTGAATGGTTCACAACAAGTGTTTTTTTGTCTGCAAACCTGGGAAATGCAATGTTCATTGCAGAACATTGGTTCATTCATGATCATTTAGCTGTGTTGGGTCTTGAATCCTTTGGGTCTGTGTGATTTAACATAGTATCTGTTGACCTTCTGTCAAAAGTACCCACCCAAAAAGTATTCAGAGACCTCTTCTAATTGAATTCAGCTACTTTAAGGTGCACTGCTCTCCTAGCATTGAGCTATGTAACAGTGGAAATGTTCTCTGGAGTGATGGCGCTCCATCTAATTCTTTTGGCATTGGGTTTGTGATTTAGAACTAAATATCCAACATCACTGTCTGACCTCACTATTGCTCTCATGGTTGAATACAATTAAATCTGTGTAATAGCGTTTGCTTAAAACTTCTACTGGTAAAATATGAGTCAATGTGAGCTACTCAACAAGCATCTGTACCATTTTTATACACTATATGAACAAAAGCATTGAGACAATTGCTCATTCATTGTTTCTTCAGAAATTGAGAGTATTAAAAAGGTTTTATACTGCTTTTGCTTGAGTAACTGTCTCTTCTGTCCCAGGAAGGCTTTCTACTAGATTTTGGAGCATTGCTTTGGGATTTGAATAGATTCAGCGACAAGAGCATTAGTGACGTCACCACCATTAGTTGAATGATCACTACCACCACCACCTCATCCCCAACTTCCCAACTCATTGAGAAGTACAGGATGGTGCAGCATTATTCCAGAGAACACAGTTCCACTGCTCTACAACTCAATGCTGGATGGCTCTTCTAGTCCACGTCTGGCATTAGAAATGGTGCCAATGGGTTCATGTTTTATCTGCTCCAGAGAGTCCTATTCTATTGGCAGTACTTCTCTAAGGGGACAAGATAAGCTATGTCTATGCATTTGTACATCTGTGTCAGCAATGGGTGCAACTTAAAGTAGATGAATGCATTCATTAGAAGGGGTGTCCATAAACATTTGGACATAAGATCCAGAGTGCAGCTGTATTACAAGGGGATTTTCTAAGGATTATATTCTTTAGCACCCAGTATGCCTCAAAGTGGACTTGGTTTTCACCTTCTCCTCTCATTTTCCTTGTGCATCATTCAGTAGATCCTTCTCATCTTTATCAAAACTATTTTGTGTGCATGCTTCCTCTAAAATATCCTATATAAAACAGAGAGGAAACTCTATCTGTAAACATATTCCTTTCATCGAGTACACAAATGTGTGCATATCAGTCATAATATTCTGACCTCTCTATGACCACAAAAAGTCCTTCAACATAAAGCATGACCTCAACCTGCTTTCTCAAAGAACCTCAGATTATTAATAAGAGAAGAATGTGCAAGAATACAAAAGAGGGAGTGTCAACACTATGGATATCCATCAATGTGGAGAAATGTTTTTGACAAGAATGAGAAGGCTGTAGCAATACACACTGATGTGTGTGTGTATATGTACTCGGCTAAATGGACCTCCGTGACAATGTTTAATCTGAGTGCTATGTTTAAAACCTTGTCCAGAGAGGAGACACAGGCCTCCTGGCATAGAGAACACAGTTTTGGCTTTTGAAGTGCTGATGTAGCTGCTCCGGCTCTGGTGGTCTTAACAGGACTGACTGGATGATTAGACACATAAACACACCTGCTGTGGCCTTGCTCACTGTTGGAGACAAGGAGTTTCCATGCAAGATTGGGCATCTTTCTCATCTTTCCTGTGCCAGTCTCTCACTTCCTGTCTGCAGTGCTGGAATGCCACTCTTTGGTTTTTATTATTCAGATACACTGTGATGCTTAGATATTAGAATCAGCATACAGTGTTGCCTGAATGTTTGTGAACCCTTTAGAATTTCTTGTATTTCTACATAAATGTAACCTAAAACTTAATCAGACTGTCACACAAACAGAAGTCGTAAAAGAAGATAAAGAGAACCAAATCAAAAAATGAGACTTGGTTATTTATTTGTTGGGGAACATGTGGCAAACATATGTGCACATTTGCTTTAAGTATCTGTAATAACTAAATGTTTCCAGTAACTGTTGATCAGTCCTGCACACCGGTTTGGAGGAATCCATGAACTACTTCCAAGCGTGTGTTGTGAATATCAGATTTTGCTAGATCCCTGTTCTTTAAATGAAACAGGACACCCACTCATACCTGATTGTCATCCCAATGATTCAAAATTCATGTTCAAATGATCTGCTAAATTATAATAAAATTCTAAATGGTTCACAAAATTTCAAGCACCACATTTCTTGCCTTAAGCAGTCACTTAGTGTCCCCAAAGCACAAAAACCTATAGAATATTTATAGAAGCCAAAGTAGGCCTTTTTGTGAGGCATCACTGATGGTGTTGCTTCCAATGTCATCAATTACTTATTTATACCCTTTATTTAGGTTTTATCTTTTTTCTTAAATTCAAATCCTGTTTTCCCTTTAAACAAACTATTGTTTTCAATGTGTTTTCCTTAACTTTAAGTACCTTCTTTTATATACAGGCTTCTTTTATATACAGGAATAATACAAAAACGTCTTTCTTTCTTTCATTCTTGTCTACAAATTTTTTATGATTAGGACTAAAATGGGACCACTTAATAGAAAATCCTGCAAACATTCAGAAACGGCTCTTATAAAGAAATGCTCTGGTTTGCATTTCAGACAATATACATCAAATAGAATACCTTGAAAAATTCACTGCTGTTCATAGTTGAATAAAAAATCTAAAAGGTCATATTTCATTACACATAAAGTGAGATATTTGAGGCTTTTTTAATGTTGATCAGTTTGGCTTATAATATGGTGAAAATCAGAAATCCAGTATCTCAAATTATTAGAATATTTATTTTAGAGTTTGAAACTTGAAATATGCCACTTTATCTGTAATTCTTGTCAAATGTGACAGTTTACTTTTTTGAATTAAATTATGAACAACAATGAAGTTTTTCACAATATACACATTTTTGGAGTTGTGAGCTTTATTGACAAAACTCATATACTGTAGCTTTGAAACAAAGCAAATACTGTGGCTGTGAAAGAAAAACAACTGTGACCAAACTTGACAATGAGCTACAATGACCTGAATACATTACAATGACTGACAAGGACTGTGAGACACGAGGGAACATATATAGCAAACGCAATAGACAGATGATGGAACAGGGCTGTGACAACACAAGACTCAGATGTTGCCCATAATGAGGGCATGACGTAAAAACATGACTTAAAAGTAAACAAAGAGCACATGGAGGCAGGACGGCACATGGGAAATGTAAACAAAGAACACATGGACAATGTAAACAAACAAGGCAGGTGGACAGAGATGGGACTGTGGTGGGAGATTTCACACAAACACATAAACAAATGAAATAACTGACTTTGTTATTATATTTGGCTACATTTCAGACATTTAAAGTATACTCATTTGAAAGCACAGTGTTTTACATTTTTGTACTATATATTACATTGTATGAGTTTGTTTACCAAAATGTAAAAATAACAATTATTTATTTGTTTGTTTACTTGTTTGCTTGTTTGAACAAGTATATCAGCAGTATATTACTAAATCTTCAATGGCTATTCAATGTGTTGGGTTCTGGTATTAATTACAACAAAATGGTATAATCTCAAAACAGATGTGTGAAACTAATCTCTAGAAATGAATTTAAATGTAAGATATAATGTATTTAGTACAGTTAGTCTGTATACTAATACATGCTCTAAAAACAATTATAAGAGGTCACCTGATTTTGGACATAAACACCAAAAGTTGGAGGCATAAATCAGTGTTGTTTATTTTCATTTACTTATGCTTATACTTAGACAACATGAATTGTGAAGTCTTTGAATGAAGATTCTTAAATATGGTTGTTTTCAATTATAAAACCTAAGTGACTCACTGGCGTCCTCTCAGTGACATTATTATGGGTGTGCTGGAGATAAAGGTCAGGGTTCAGTGGGCAATGGGGTCATTTTCAGTCTGTTTCCTGTCTGCACCCATACACACACACACACACACACAGACACACACAGTGTTCTCGTATTTCTGTCTTCTTAGAGCATCCTAGTGGACAGCACGCTTCATTAACTTGACTTATTGAGGCCTTTTTGATCAGGCTAGATCTATCGCCAGGCCAAACAGGGATGTGTTTAGCCTTTCACACACAGGTTTTTGATTGATCTCACTTGATCTTGTGCTCTGCTTCTCTTTCTCTCTCTCTCTCTCTCTCTCTCTCTCTCTCTCTTTCTCTCTCTCTCTCTCTCACACACACACACACACACACACTGTCAGTGCTGTCAAAAGGAAAGCACGTCACTATAATGTGATGAAAGGTAAAAGGGTCTCTCACCAGTTTGTCATAACAACGATGTTTTCATTAGTGACTGCTGACAGAATGATAAAATATGTGAGGGGGAAATCAAACGCTGACACATCGTTCATAAACAATAAAGTGTGGATCAAAGCTAATATGAGTTACAGGGCACACAGCAGATTTGGTTGTTCTCCCCGATTATGATATAGTAGAACTCAAACAGAACCCTGTCACCTCTCCTGGTGTTCAGCTGGATCTACATTTGGCTAGCAAAGGTCAAGACCTTTAGAATATAACTTGAGGGCTTATTTTCTTTTTCTAAAGTAGTTCTAGTCTCAATCTACAGGTCACTGTAAAGGCAAGTAGAGTGTTTACAATGAAAAAAGCATTGTGTACTATTTACATCCAACTTATGTTCTAGAACCATTTAAAAATTTAAAAGTTATGGGTTGCTATTAGGGAAGAAAGGATATTAGATCACCCCCTGCTGTGTCCATTAAAAACAGCGGTTTTCAATAAATGCAGTTTTTTACAAGCATCTCTTCATATATGCACTATATGTCCAGTGACACCATACGACACCCCTTCAAATCAATGAATTCAGCTGCTTTAAGTTGCACCCATTGTTGATACAGATGTACAAATGCACACACACAGTTTGTCTCATCACTGTAGATAAGAATTGCCAATAGAACTGAGCATATAAACATGAACTTGTCTAATAATATGCATGTGCTAGAGAGGTATAAAACCCCCCAGCACTGAGCTGTGGAGCAGTGTAGCTGTGTTCTGCAGAATTATGGTGATCCATTTAATACATTTGGGATGAGGTGGGGTGGAGATCGTCCAGCATCCTGACTTCACTACACTCTTGTCACTGAATGCAGTTAAATCCTCACCACAATGTTGCAAAATCTAGTAGATAAAGGCTAATTGGACAATAGAGACAGTTACTCCAACAAATGCAGGATAAACTCTTTTTTAATATTTTTTTTTCATAGGAAACAATAAATGAGCAGGTCTGCCAAAACCTTTGTGCATACTATTACATCTCATAAAATTTTTATATCATGAAAAAGCCATGGTTATTCAGAATTTAATAAAAAATGTGAATGGTTGTTCTTGTTTTTTTTTTTTTTACAAATGAAGTGACATTTTCAGCCTGTTTTTGTTTTACTGTTGATCGGTTTATTTTACAGTTCATGAAAATTAGAAATGCAGAATATCAAAGAATTAAAATATTTAATTTGGAGTTTGAGTAAATTACCATTCAAACATTATTAAAATTAAAACAAAAAGGCTTAAAATATGTCACTTTATATGTAATGAATATAAAATATATGACAGGTTACCTTTTTGAACGCAAACTATGAACTTTTTCACTATATTCTCATTTTTAGACTAGTAGTGTATATGACTCAGCCATGATATGTTATTGTATTGTATCCATAGCTATGTGCCTGTTCTAATTGGATGGTTTCAATACATTTTTGTAAAAAAAAAATTCTTCTTCAGTTTAGATCCGGAACTGCAAAGTTGACATTAATAACAAGAAATAGAACTCAATAGTCAAAAAACAGCACAAATAATTTCCTCAAACACCTGCAACTTCTCTCTACCCATTAAGTCTTAATTGAGAATACTTTAGGACTTGAATACTGCAGCAGCAGCAGGGCTGCAATTTACAACACAGTCTTCATTTAGACCACTGATCTCAGATCAGATTCCTCCATATTTATGATACAAAACAGTGACTATGACATGCATGAGAAGATGGATCAGGCACCTCTCCTACTACTATTACACTGAATGATATTAATCACATAAAATGTTTATACTGGACTCATCCTCTCTAAAACTATCACACCAGCAGATATTAACTTAAGAATTTAATATGTCATAACTCAAGCTTATGGAGTGAACTGAACCCTGAGAGGTGATTTTCCAGACAGAGATAATGTCCAGTACTTAGTAAAATGATCTTATAAAGCACACATTTCTTAAGCAAGGTTTAATACACTACAAGAAGGACTAATACATTTATAATACTTTATTACAAATATTAGTGACCTAACCTGATTTAAATACTACTGGCTGCTTCTGTCCTTTGAAATTTTCTGTTAAAATGGTGATGATAGCAGTGAAGTGTACAGTGCATTTTAATCTAGCTAGCTTTCTAAAAATGTGTCTGGCTTTCATGAATGACAAGAGTCTCCAGAAATGTTATTAACTTGTACTGAAGCCAATTTTGATTTCATATTATTACATTGCTATTTTGAAATAATTAGATAATGCTAATATATTAATGAGGCAGATGAATATGACCCTCGTCCTGGACTACATAAAAGTTCTGTCTCTATGAGCCATGGACTCTACAAGACCTTTGAAGCAGCACTGTGATGGCATCAAGACATTACTAGACCCAAGTCTTGAACGTTTTGAGGTGAGATCAAATTTTTTGTTCCAGTAAATCTCACAAGTACTCAATGGGATTGAGATCTGGGAAATTTGGAGGCCACTTTCTGTAGACCACTGCTGACTGGGAACACACCACAAGCCTTGTTGTTTCAGAGATACTCTGACCAAGTTGATAATAATCATTGATAATCACTCTATCCAATATACAGTACTGTATGTTAACATGACAGATGAACCCTTTCCAAACCTCTCCTCATGCCAGTCCATTATGTTTATTGTCTTTATCATCTAATATCTGGTTTGGTTAAAGAATTAATTTAATAAATGATTGTGCTGTTGGATGAGAACACAAACAGCTGGAGCCAAACTCTGTTCTACAAACTAGTTCACAACATATATGGTGGTTTTACAAGCACAAATGCATTGATGATGATCAAGTCAACAGCAATGGTTCTCAAACCCCTCACTAGTGTGTCACCAATAAACCTGATTGAGCTCTTTGGTTGAATTAGAAGGTGCAGCAGAGCAGAAAAACGTCTGCAGAAGTATACAGTGCTATAGAAGCACATGAAGTTGCTTCTACACTCACAGACCCTTGACCACTCACATTCACACATCATTAAATGAGTCTTCATAAGATGACAGAAGTTGGTGTATTCTCCAGCTGCCCACTGCGGCTTTAATGTTTCCATCTGGACTTCTAAAGGATTACTACCCTACTCTATTCATTATGATAAAAGACAAAAGCTTTGGGTTTGGGAGCTGATAAAAAGAAGAAGAAGAAGCTGGGATTTGCATGTGTGTGTGTGTGTGTGTGAGAGAGAGAGAGAGAGAAAAAGAGAGAGAGAGAATGAGAGAGAGATAGAGAGAGAGAGAGAGAGAGAGAGAGAAGAGAGAGATACACAGAGACAGACTGCAGACTGGTGTTGGCATTAAGTTTATAAAAAAGGAAAAGCTTTCTGACAGTAAAGCAGCAGGGCTTCCACCAGTAACGCAGCAGTGTCCCAATTACCTCCAAACAAATGGAACAGCACCAAACCATCCAAAAAAGCTAAAACCAAGAACAAAGATGATCCAGACCAGAACACACCATCTGACTGCGACACACTCTTATTATAGCACCTCAACAGCATAACACCACAGAGCTCAGTAGGTTCACACATTATTCATTTCTAATAACCTTCACTGTGATTCTCTCTGTGAGAACATTTCTGTTTACATACTTTGTTCATGTCAATGTTATATGTCAATAATTTATCCTAGCTAACAAAAAGATGAGGTGGAAAAACAGAAAATAATTTAGCTTGAGTCTCCTGCTGTTCAGAAACACTCTGGCCATTTTATTAGGTATAACGACCTTGTATCTACACTTATTGTCCATTTTATCAGCTCCACTGACCATATAGGTGCACTTTGTAGTTCTACAATTACAGACTGTAGTCCATCTGTTTCTCTGTATACTTTGTTTACCTCCTTTCACCCTGTTCTTCAATGGTCAGGACCTCCGGGTACTCCACATACTGCTTTGACACTGACATAGTGGTGGTTTGAAAAGGTATATTGATATGATGGTTTGATAAATCTGATAAATCTGATAAATGTAACAAATTAATGTGCTGACTGAGGAGAATGGGAGTATATGGAAACAATATATATGATCCTAATAATGCATTGATAATGATCAAGTCTCATGTCAGTTAGACAATAGTTAATTATCAAGAACATGAAAGTGCAGTAGATCACAAGGTGTACCAATCGGTAGGTGTGTCTAATAAAGTGGAGAGTGATGTAACATAGTGTTTAAAATCTGCAGCAGCTCCACTGTGTCAAATCCACTCATACCAGCACAACACACCACCACCACATCAGTGTTAATGCAGGGCTGAGAATGATCCACCACCTAAATAACACCTGCTGAACATAGAACATAAGTCTGTTAAGATGCTGTGAATATTTATTTCAGTTTTTATGTAACCCAGATGTGTGGTGTCTTCATTTCAGTTCACGTTATTTCTCATAAAGAATTTTACCATTAATTTTCCCACCTCACAGCTTTTCACTATAAAAATTCCTCTGAGGTCTTAAGGATAAAGGTGCCAAAAGGGTTATTTGGAGCAGTTCCAAAAGAAGAACCACATTTGTAATGAACTTTTCATTGAAATGTGCTGGTTCCATCAGTCCCTCAGTACATCCATCCATACATACATACATACATACATACTGTATATACATACATACATAAAATAAAATTAATCCATGTAATGAAGAGGCTCTGTACCAATTTAAGGGTTTTTCATTCCAAGCCAAGACCCATTTTATGACCCTTTACTTTTAAGAGTCTGTGTGCATTGGTTATTTTTAGCTTTTATTATTTTTGCACAAAGATTATTCTTGATTGTATGTACCCATGCCAATGTAAACTTTAAGACCATTCTTAGAAGAAAAGGCCACCTTCAAAGGATGACTTCAATCAACAATATGTTGGCTTGTGTTTCTCGCAATTAACTAAAAACAGGTGCTACTTGGCAAGACGGGAGGCAGTAATTACTATAAATATTATCATTTTAATACAAACTGAGTCTGAAATTAATTTGGCAAAAAAATGAGAGTGAGGAGAGGAGGAAAGTGGAGATTGGTAATAAGGAGATTGTCAAAGGAGGCCTGCAAGCTCCATGCATGAGTGCCAGAAGAGTTTGATTGCAATTTGCAGCTTTTCGAAACTCCTCCAGAGTTCCAGAGTGGTGACAGAAATGTCCTTATAAGGAGGAGAAGTTTTGGGAAAACAGAACTCATTAATTATCCCCTAATCTGGCTGGTCACATCAACGTGTTGGGGTGGATTTGGTTTTTTTCATGCACTGGCCTGTGTAAGAGGTCATACAAAATGGCTGCAATTAAATACAGTTGTGTATATAATTTTAAATAAATGAGATGAGCACTTAACGTTTGTGTAGGTTTGGTTCTTCATTAAGAGTTTAGTTTATATTCTGTAACAAATGAATGACACAATACATCCAGTTTTAAGTGGATTTTTAAGTGGACAGGATGGGTCTTAGTCAATTAGGCAGACCTTGTTAGACACAGCATTCAATGTAAAAAGTACATTGTTTACATTCAAATGAGAAATGGCAAGAAGCAGAGAGAAAGATCTGAGAGGAAATGGAGGTGGTATCCAGACAGATGGTAGTTCTTAAATGGTAGGCATCGCTCTGGGGCTTGTAATAAATTAAGTTTAGGATACAAGGTAAGCCTGTTTTAAATCTCTGCACTCATCTCATGTACTGAGAACTACTGTAAACAGCAGGAGAGCAGAGAAATGAGTCTGCAACCATGAATCTGACACATACTTACCTTCATCTGCTGCATCATCACCATTTTACCACATCCGCACATGGGGACAAGTGTGTGTGTTGTATTAGTACATTTTCTGAAAAAGTGTCTTGACTTGGTATGAAATCTGGAAAAAACAAGAGCAACTTATGATGTCAAACCCAATAAAGTGGTCCTGAGTTTGTAAAATGTTTTTAAAAAGAGCCGCATGTTTTGTTTCTCATTTCTGCCTGAATTTAAGGGGGAATTCCACAATTGCTCTTAGAGTGATCTTTGTTGGTCGACCACTCCTTGGGAGGGTAACAATGGTCTTAAATTTCCTCAATTTGTACACAATCTGTCTGGCCTTGGTGGAGTTCAAACTCTTTTGAGATGGTTTTGTAACCTTTTTCAGCCTGATGAGCATCAACAACTCTTTTTCAAAGCTCCTCAGAAATCTCATTTTTTATGCCATAATACACTTCCACAAACAAAGGTTTTCAATTTAAGACTTAGAAAGGATTACATATGCCATCTACGATAACGTCCTGACATTGCAGGAAAACAAATACATGTATGTATAGTCTCTGTAAAGCATGTTCACAGCATGTGCACAGACATTTAAAGTGAGGTTCTAATGAAGGCAGCAGACCAGGGCCGTGCAGACAGACTGACTGACAGACTGTCAGCAGCTGGTTAGCAGATTAATAAAGAGGACAGCGACTGTGTGTCTGTATCCTCAGGCTGATGACACTTGGCCTAACGCTAACTTTACTACCAGCTCTCCAACCCATATGTGGACAAAAGAAGCTCATACATCTGAGAGAGAGAGAGAGAGAGAGAGAGAGAGAGAGAGAGAGGAAGTAGTCTGAGCTTCATCGTCAGAGCCCTAACTACCTCACCTATACACACACTGCAGATCCACTGCAGAGGAGAGTAGAGCAGTCAGCCACTGCAAAAAGCCCACACTGAGTTTCTGAAGCCACAGGAAGAGAGAGAGAGAGAGAGAGAGAGAGAGAGAGAGAGAGAGAAAAAGAGAGAGAGAGAGAGACCCGGAGAGAGAGAGAGAGAGAGAG
>BRDA01075827.1:0-23974 GCA_036984385.1 Crenuchus spilurus | reverse complement strand
TGTCCCAACTTTTTTGGAATCCGGTTTGTATTATACTTGGTCATTTATTTATTGAGGAAAATGATCCAATATGACATATTTGTTAGAGGTAAAAAAATATGTGAACCTTTGCTTTCAGTTTCTGGTGTGACCACCCTTTGCAGCAATAACTGTAACTAAACATTTCCGGTAACTGTTCTTTAAACATTCTTTGGTAGAACAACTTGTGTGTTTAGGGTCATTGTCTTGCTACATGACCCACCTTCACTTGAGATTCAGTTCATGGACAGATGTCCTGCCTAGATGCAGCAAAACAGGCTCAAACCATGACTCCACCATGTTTCACACTTGGGATAAGGTTCTTATGCTGGAATGCAGTGTTTTCCTTTCTCCAAATGCTTTTCATTTAAACCAAAAAGTTCTATTTTGGTCTCATCCATCCACAAAACATTATTTCAATTGTTCATATGATCTTTAGCAAACTGCAGATGAGCAGCAATGTTCTTTGTAGAGAGCAGTGACTTACTC
Organism: Crenuchus spilurus; assembly: GCA_036984385.1. Classification (NCBI taxonomy): domain Eukaryota; kingdom Metazoa; phylum Chordata; class Actinopteri; order Characiformes; family Crenuchidae; genus Crenuchus; species Crenuchus spilurus. The sequence goes on along the minus strand of BRDA01075827.1, from coordinate 23,467 downwards.
CTTGCAACCCTGCAATGCACACCATTGTTGTTCAGTGTTCTCCTGATGGTGGACTCATGAAGATTAACATTGGCTAATGTGAGAGAAGCCTTCAGTTGCTTAGAAGTTACCCCTGGGGTCCTTTGTGACCTGGCCGACTATTACACACCTTGCTCTTGGAGTGATCTTTGATGGTTCACTACTCTTGGGCAGAGTAACAATGGTCTTGAATTTCCTCCATTTGTACACAATCTGTGTATCCTTTAGAGATAATTTTGTAACCTTTTCCAGCCTGATGACCATCAACAACTCTTTTTCTGAGGTCCTCAGAAATCTCCTTTCTTCGTGCAATGATACACTTCCACAAACATATTATGAAGTGCAGACTTTGATAGATCCATGTTCTTTAAATAAAACAGGGTGCCCACTCACACCTGATTGTCATATTGACTGAAAACACCTCATTCTAATTTCAGCTTCAAATTTACTGCAAATTCTAGATGTTCATATACTTTTGCCACTAACAAATATGTCATATTGGATCATTGTTCTCAATAAATAAATGACCAAGTATAATATTTTTGTCTCATTTGTTTAACTGGGTTCTCTTTATCTACTTTTAGGACTTGTGTGAAAATCTGATGATGTTATTTGTCATATTTATGCAAAAATATAGAAAATTCTAAAGGATTCACAAACTTTCAAGCACCACTGTATTAATATAATATCAATTTACATATATTATACCAGTCACTCTAATTCAGCATCAATGAGAGTAGAGAGAGCAGAAAACATAATTTAGGTCAGCGGTTCTTAGTTGCTGGGGACCCCAGTGCCCTGCATGGTTTCAACTATTTCCTGCCCCAACACACCTGATCCAGTATCAAGGAGGGCTTAATAATTACTTGATGAGCTGGATCAGGTGTGTTGAGGCAGGCAATAGTTCAGACTATGTTAAGACTAACAACTTCCAAATGACATTAGAAAATGCAACCTGGTCCTGTATGGTCCTTTTCAGGAGAGAAGTGCCTTTTCTCTCTTCTGCTGTAACACAGAAAGGTCACAAAATATGCATTCATAAGTTAATTGGATAAAAAAATTTAACAACACAAGTGTTGCCCATTGTCTCATTCATATTATAATATGATATTGATATTATTATTATTATTATTATTATTATTATTATTTATAACTAGCTTGTCTAACAAAGGACAAGATCATTTGGAAAGGTTAACAATCTGTTTTTTCTTTTTCCTTCTTCAAAGGTTTTGACACTGTAGATTTTGGTATAGTTTCAGCTTCTGAAGATTTAGACATTGAGGTGGTTATGTTTTCTGGACCTGGCAACCCTGCATTGCTCATTGTGAGACAGTATCAAACAGTACTGTTTTGTCTCTATTATTACTATACAGTTTCTCATAAAGATTTTCTGGGTCTGGTCCTCGGCACAGTTTTGTGAACTTGCTTTCACTTACTCTATATGTTTTGCATTTTGCCTGTTGTTTTCTGACTGTATTACCTCTGATTTTTCCACAAAAATTATACATTTGCATCCCACTCTTTTTACACTGCTATACGTACATGCCACATCAAATTAATATCTCTTAAAACTACCAAGCCCCCCCACCCGCTCTGTCCAATAAAAATTTCTCCACCACTCTTTTGTGCTGGATTTTTCTAACCTTGAGAGCTATTGGTCTATAAAATCCTAATAAAAACGACAATGCCACATAAGAAATTATATAATGAAAAATGTATTGTTGTTTATAATTTAATTCAAAAAGGTCCTATATTTTAGATTACACATCAGGTGACATATTTAAAACCTTTTGTTTTGTTCTGTTTTAATGCTTATTGTTAATGAAAATCAGAAAAAACAACTGAAATTGAAACATCTCGAATATCAAATAGTAAAAATAATAGTAAATACTGTAAATAACAGTAAAAAATAGTTACTATTCAAACAGTATCAACATTAAAACAAAAAGGCTTTAAAAAAAAAAAACGTTTTCATAATATTCTTTCTATATTTTTGAAGATGCATTAGTATATGTTATTGTATTAACGTGTTTATATTTAGGGAGGCTTGGGATAACACACAAAATAAATGTTTATTAGTGTTTAGATGTTATGACTGTCCTAAGGTGCATTTATAAAAGCTTTACTTAGCTAGCTAGTGTGCTAACGTTAGCTAACCTACCTGCTTCCAGGAGCACCTCCGGTCAGTGGTCGCGGTGTCTCTGATTAAGACAATATTTTGTTCTCTAAAGCATCTTTTTAACGTTATGTGCTTTGTTACAGATATTAGAGTCATTGAATCCTTGTTTTTCCTCCATTTCGGTGCGGTGTTAGGGAGCTTCACCTAATTAAATTCAGTCAGCCTGACGGTTACAAGCTAACGGCTAAAGTCCCTTCAAAATTCAGAACGCGTCTCGCGCCGGTTACGGGCGGACCGATCCTGAAACATCGATACTTACCATCGTGATGTTTCATTTTGAAAATATAATTTTTTAACCCTCTATACATGTTCAGATCTGAATTGTATCCTGATTGTTGTTGTTTTTTTTGGTAGTCTGGACTCAGGTTGTCAGGTCCAATAAAAATATTCAGCCCAAAGTCAGTCTAAAATCCACCCTTCAGAAGTTTAAACTAGCCCAAAATATGTCTGTCACAGGTTTTAAGCAAATGGCAAAACTATGAGTGTACGACTTGTTTATTTTCAGTCATTAATAATATGGTAACATCAGTGTTTATTAGTTCTTTTATAACAGTTTTATATACAGTCAAGAACATTTAATAGTAACATTATTAGCAAAAAAAAAAGGAACTAACTTTTTCATTTCACATTTGTAGTATTTGCAATATGCCTTTTTCTTGTCATTAGGAACACTTTTAATCCATTCCATCAAACCTTTTTCTTTTTCCCAGTCCTTGCAATACCCATATTTCCCCTATGTGTCTCTCACTCTCTCTCTCTCTCTATCTTTTTTGCCTATCTAGATTGTATCCAGATTGTTTTCTGTCAGTCCCGACAGTCCAAGATCACATTAAATCTGATTTTTGCAAATCAGATCCACACCACATTTTGGGGTCTTTTGAAATTTGATTACTATATATATATATACATATATATATATACACGCACACACTGCTCAAAAAAATAAAGGGAACACAAACAACACAATGTAACTCCAAGTGGTACGTTTTGGTACTTCTGTGAAACCAACCAGTCCAGTTAGGAAGCAACACTGACTGTGAATCAGTTTTACCTGCTGTTGTGCAAATGGAACAGACAACAGGTAGAAATGAGAGGCAATTACCAAGACAACCCCTATTCAGGAGTGGTTCTAAAGGTGGTGACCACAGACCTTTTCTCTGTTCTCATCCTTTCTGGCTGATGTTTTGGTCACTTTTGCATTTTGTCAGTTCTCTCACCATAGAGGTAGCATGAGGCGATGTCTACAACCCACAGAAGTTGCTCAGGTAGTGCAGCTCATCCAGGATGGCACATCAATGCGAGCTGTGGCAAGGTTTGCTGTGTCTGTCAACACAGTGTCCAGAGCATGGAGCAGATACCAGGAGACAGGCCAGTACACAAGGAGACATGGAGGGGGCCATAGGAGGGCAACAACCCAGCAGCAGGACCGCTACCTCCTCCTTTGAGCAAGGAGGAACAGGAGGAGCAGAGCCAGAGCCCTGCAAAATGACCTCCAGCAGACCACTAATATCCATGTTTCTGCTCAAACTGTCAGAAACAGACTCCATGAGGGTGGTATGAGATTTTGAGTATGATTCCAAATCCAGACCTCCAAGGGGTAATAATTTTGATTTACATTGATCAATTGTATGTTATTTTGTTCTTAACGCATTCCACTATGTAATAAATAAAGATTATATATATATATATATATACACAGTATATATGTGCATGTAACGTTTATTTCTCTCAATGTCTGATCTTAACTACACCTTTCAAGTTTTTATACATATCCTTAGTATTTGGCGTCATTGATTTGGGTTAAATATTTTGTGTATGTTCCCATTTGAATGTAATATCAAGGGGTATCTTGTGAGACTGACAGCAAAACTTTGTTGAATGACAGCAAAACTTTGTTGAAAAATGATCATAACTTTAATGCATCTATTTGTAACAAGATTTTATTAGTACTATTCACACAATTTAAATTAAAAAAAAATGTAAAAAAAAAATCTGAGGGATGTTATATAACAGCAGCATTAAACACATACACACACATATTATTGCTCTCCAATAAACTTAATTCCTTGTTGTGTGATATAAAATGTGCATCTTTTAACACCTTTTGTCCTTATAGTGCTGCATGCTGTTGAGAAAACTTGTTTTTGATCCAACAACATAGGACTTTGCTCATTTTTCGTAAACACCAGTCTGTGTGTCAGAATCCTCTGCCACATTCTGCAGAGATAAGGCTTGTCAAAGTCCATAATGCTTTTCCAGGAAGGAGTGGAACCGCTTGCTTCTGATCCACATGTTGCAGAACTTGCCGCTGATGTGTAATTCCTCATAATAGCATGCACAGTAGCAAAAACTACCAGGCCGTAGTCCCTCCGGAATTTATTGAGGCGCTCAGCGATTTTCCTCAGGTTAGCCTCCTGCCGGGCCAAACTCTCGCCCCCGCTACTTCGGTCCACCCAGTAGAAGGCAGAGATGCTGTCTATGACCAAGAGGCAGAGAGTGGGCCGGCTGCAGAAAGAGCCCTCCAGGTAGTGCAGCGTGAGGAGCAGCTGGACAGAGCTGGAGCAGTGGACGACGGAGAGTCGCTTCAGGCAGGACTGAACCACCTCCTCCGTTTCACTCTCAGGAACTTCAATGTTCTCCTCTGCTGCTGGGCTCAAGCGAGCCTCCAGGATGCTCACCAGCCGCAGCATGTCAAAGTGGTAATCAGTGTCTATGAAGATGACTTCCACTTCCAGGCCTCCGCGGTCTTTGGGCAGGATACATTGGGTCATTAAGTGGTACAGCATCTCAGTTTTGCCGCTGCCCTCTACTCCATGAAACTCTACAACATCACCTGGACACAAAAACACGCAGTGTGAAATTACAGCTCATAAACTTTGGAAGTTTTGAAATCCAGTTTATGGGAGAATATGTTGACGTTCTTTTTTAACTACACTGTTATTTCATTTAAACCATAATATATCTATTCAATTTTAGCTACCAAAAATCTTCCTCAGTATACCACACAACCATTCAAAAGTTTGGGGTCACCCAGAATTTTCCATAACAACACACTTTTAATTCAGAAGAAACTTGTTTTTAGTCATTACAAGACTATGATAAAATCCACAAATGCTGCTGCACCAGATACTCAATCTTCTATGGTAGAAGGGTGAGGAAGGGTCCTGTCACTGCATTTTAGTCCGTTTTGGCATGTCCCACAAGTTGCTGAGAGTCAGCTTATAGGCTTTAATACAATTGTTTACTCTTCCCTATAAGTTCAGCACGCTTTTGCACCAGGACACATAAGATTAACATGGATACACTAGAATAGAATCCAACACCCACTCTTCCCTTTACATCACACTTAAATTTCCTAAGACAAACACTTATTACTTCCAGTCTGCAGCTGCCCAATCCTGGAACACACTCCAAAAACATTCAAACTTGAATCTTTTATTTCCATTTCTAATTTTAAGAAGTAATTTTATTGATACATGCATATTTTAATCTATTGACACTATATCTGTTTGTGATGTACTGCGATTATGGTTGCTTATTTTACGTTTTTTAAACACCCCCCTCCTGTTGTACTGTATATGTTCTGTATTTTCTTTGTACCTCTAGTGGCAGTTGCTGCCATTGAAAGGCCAAGTACCGGTAAAAAAAAAATCGGTGATCATCCTTTTTCACCAAAATTTTGGGTCGGGGGGGAGGTGTTTTTTTTTTTTTTTTTTTTTTAGTATTGTGGCGGCTCTTGGGGGTGTCGGCCAATCAGATGGCTGCGTGTCGTACGGTATTTGCATAAAGTTCTCTTGTGTGTTTATGGGGTGTATGTTGTAATTATTTGGGGTCTTTAAGAGGGGATTTTTGTATGTGTAATGATTGTTAGTTGTAGTCTATTCTCTATGAGTTATTTTAGTGTGTTTTAGCTAAGTTACCGTTAATGTGTGTCTTAGTCGTACTTTCATGTTGTAAAGCAGTGAGCGTTTGCTATTGCACTTTCCTTTTTACTAAGAGAGCAGTAAAAGAGCATTTATTAAGTAAATGTCTCATCCTTTTTCTTTATTCTCTTCCCCAACGCTACAGTATGTAGCAAATAATAAAATGATGTTGAAAACTTAAATAAACCATGTTAAACATAGATCATGTTCTTCTTGAGTGATTTACAAATTCAACTGAAGTACGGAACATCTCCCCAGAAGACACGAAAACGACCGGCCATTCGTATTGACAGCCACTAGGAAGTGTACTGCACATGTGCAGAATTGATTTGGGATCACGTTATTGGAAGCATGCGAAATTTGAATGATTCTAGGCCAGACTAGGGTGTTTGGCACGTTTTTTTGTGTAAAAAAACAAAAAAAAAAGTTTGGGTGCTTTTTAGAGTGTCGGGCGGGGATGATCACCAATTCTTTTTTTTTACTTGGCCTAAATAAGATTTTATTTCTTAGTAACTTGCCTCGTTAAATTAAAGGTTAAATAAAAAGAAAAACCAAAATAAGAGCTAGTAGTACATAAACAACCTCAATTAACACAGTTAATCACTTGAATAACAGATATTAGTCAATAAAAACCATCAATATACACTATTAATCACTAGGAGATATTTTGACAAAAACAACTTCAGTGAACACTATTAATGACTAGAATAGTAGAGATTAGGAGTAAATTAACAACTTCAAAAAATACATTAGGATACATTGCTCAATAAAAACCTCAACACTATTAAAGACTATAACATGTAGGGGTGCGTATCTGTCCAATAAATGACGATCCGATATGTATCTCGATTGATGCGGTACGATACGATTCAGAAACGATATATTTTAAATTGGACCGATTCGGTTCGATTTAGTATGATTTCGATACGATTTGGTTCAGTATAACAGGGTAGGAAATAATACAAGTTACTTGTTTAAAATGGACCATTTTACATTATGATTCAACATAAGTTATTACTAAAAATGTGTTTTTGCTTGCATTCAGATAGATTAATGAAATACTAGAGAACTAGTATAGTTGTATTTGACATGTGAATTCAGAAACAGTAAAATACTGTGGCGTTTGGATGTGGTACCAGGGCTACAAGTCCCCAAAACCCTCATTCTCCACCACACAAAAAAATATCCAGCCCAAAGTCAGTCTTAAACCCGCCCTTCAGAAGCTTAAACTGGCACAAAATATATGTCTGTCACACGTTTGAAGCAAATGGCAAAACAACTGAGTGTACGACTTAGTATTTTGTTTATAATGGATTTATCAGTCCATCAAAGCTTTTTCTTTTTCCCCAGTCTTATTGTTATTGTTGTATTCACAGTTCCTTAGTGTCGACTTTGTACACGTTTGCCCGCCGTGTTGAAGTAATATCCAAGGCAACTACAACTTTTTTGTTGTTTTTTTGGCGGCCGCTGTAATTTTTAAAAGTATCCAAAATTGGCATGAAAATCGCAAACCTGGCAACTCTGGTGACGAGACGTGACTGTGGTGAATATCGCGACAGTTAAGTCAGAGGGAGAGAGAGAGAAGCAGAGCGAGCAGCAAGAGGGTAGATCAGCAATACCAAACCGATTGACAGCTATTTAATCGGGCCATCGGCCGGTTTATTGTGGCTTTTACTGGACTAATATGCCATGTTACTAGGGGTGTAAAAAATAACCGATTTGGATCGGAACACCGATTTTGACTAAACACTACTGATCACTTGAATAGGAGATATTATTCCATAAACAACCTCAGTAAACACTCTACATTTGAATGGGAATAATCAGTCCATCACCACGCTCGTGAGACCCTATTAATCAAACCACTGAAAATGACAATGCCTGACTTTCAAGCCTAATTCTTAAATGTTGGAAGATAAAAATGTAATAAAGATTTGATATGACAGTAGTGATGGGAGTACCGTGACAAACAGAATGATTACCTTGAGTCGGGCCACCATCCTCAGGAAAAATATGCTGTTCAATGTCTTTTAGCGACTGCCGTCCTTCAACTCTGGCTAATAGCTGTGGATGAAATGAAACCTCGAGTAAACAACAGCTTGAAACTAATCACAAAACTCCATTCTTACGACATTTCTATACAAGACTCTCTGATAAATGGTTTGTAACACAATGAGAGTGTCTGTTATTTAAAATTCCTGGTTCAGCTCATGAGGAAGTTGTAACTAGGCCTTTGTGAGATTAAGTCAGTGTGTTAGAACACAGAACAGTGTGTGAATGAGCTCCTGAGGGTTTGTGGTCCACCGGGACTTGGGTTTTACACCCCTAAATTAGACAGCTATAGCAACAGTGTGTGACAGAGTAAATATCAGCTAACGGGGCCTGAGTGGCTCAGAGGCTAATACACCCGAGGATCACGAGTGTAAATCACAATCCCGCTGCTCTCTCTGGGCGGGTAGATGGTGCTCTCTTCCCATTACTTTTACACTACTATGTCCGCTGGCTCAGGTGTCTTCTGATTGGTCCACCAGAGCTGGGGATCCTTCTTTCCTCCAAGCACGTTGACTCCCCAGTGACAGTGTATTAATGGTAGTTGGAAAAGAGGGGGTGGTCGCATCACAGGAGGCTTGTGCTTGTCTTCACCCTCCTAGAGTCAGGGACATTGCAAAGTGATGGGAAGAGCCTTTTGTGGATGGGATGGATTAATTGGCAACTACTAAATTGGGAGGGCGAAAAATAGGCAAATAGAAATAAAATTAAATATATATATATATATATATATATATATAATAAATCAGCTAACAGATGCGAGCTTGTGTAAAATACAGGGGGTATATAAGATCTTTTACAGTGCAACTCCTTAAAGAGAAGTGCAGTTGCTAGCAGACATCAGTTCTTCAAATCAATTAACATAAACATGCGTAAAATGTGCTCAAATGTGAAATAAGGTAAACTTTCCTTTTAAGATATCACCTCAAATTATCAATTTCTCTGGTTTTACTGTAGACAGGTCTGTATTTTTGCAAAATTAACAATTCCATTTTATTTGATAAACTACTGATAACATTCCTCATTTACAGCATTTATTTACAGAAAATTAACAAGTGAATAAAATAACTCAAAGATGCAGTGCTTTCAGACCTTTATACAGTGTTCTGCCAGCATATACCATCAGCTTGCATGACATAACATGCAAATCCACTGGACTTAAGTAGGTCTGGGTCTGGTTAGTACTTGGATGGGAGACCTCCAAGGAAAAGCTTGCGTGGCTGCTGGAAGTGACAGGGACACCGTAGTGTATAAATAGTCAGCAGTTCAGAGAAAGGTTCCAGTTCTCTGAGGTCAGAAAAAGATCCAGTCATTTCCATCTACAAGAAGGGGTGTTAGACTGATGTCTTAACTACATTTCTCACTCTTGATAATCTCCATCTTCAAAAACATCATCTTAGTCTCTCCTCACCTCTCTGTGGTGAGTCATTAGTGATGGCTGGAGTGAGTCTAATATCTAGAATGTGTCAAGAAAAGTACTATAGAAATGTAGAGTAAGTAAGATAAATTAATATTAGTGGTATCGCCCATCCCTACAGCCTGGGCTGGACATTTGGAGTAGAATCTTTTTTTTTTGCCAATTACAGAAATAAAACTATATTTTATGCCATTCAAGACCTTTCAATTTAAATTAAACACAACCTTCATATGAACACTCAAGTCCTGCTTTCTGTCATTGTTTAATAAAAGGTTGAATAATACGGGTTTAATAAAAGCTGCTGTGAGTGTGCGAGTACCTGAGCTCCAGTCTCTGCCATCCTCACTCTCTTGGTCATCTCCACCGTGACTTTTACTTTTCGCGGAAATAATCAAACTTCGACTTCCGGGCGTGTAACCCATCTAGCAAAATAAAAGTCTTTTACACAACGCTTCTTATGAACGACGGATTGTCATAAAGCTCTAAATTATTTGTGTTACTGTAAATAGGCTAAATTAAGCGGAAGGTTTTGATTTTCTACCTTGTGTAAGCTTTCTTGCCGCCCAGCACATTAGGTATTTCATTAATACTGAATAATGAAAGTATCATACTCCAAAAGTTTGTTCATTAACAGGGAATATTTTATAGCATTACTATGAAAATGTTCTTTGTTTATGTCATTGTCCTCACCACATGCGTTACAGAGTCAACTTCCTGTTTGATGCCCCGCCCAAATATGTGATGATACGCTGAAGAGGGCGTGTCATTGTGATCATGTGGTTTCACTCGGGCACAGCAAAAAGTGTTTATTTTTATTCATTATGCTATAAAATAAACGAGATATAGATATAATATCCCATTTGATATTCTCTCTTAGTTAATGTAATGAAAAATATGCTTAATGTCATAAAATGTTATTACATTCAAATACTAAAATAATACTAAAATACTACTACTACTAATAATAATAATAACAACAATACGTATTATTATTATTATTATTATTATTATTATTATTATTATTATTATTATTATATTATTTATTGATTTATATGATTAATTCAACCTAATCAACTGATTCAAAGTAGAGGTGGGAAATTTATTCGTGGTGTTACAGTGGCAGAATAGAGATATACTGCCCCCTTGTGTCCGAGTAAAGAACAGCAAGAAACAGCTAGCTGACAACAACAAATACTGAATATCTTGTTTTTCGCAGCATCACAGCTCAAATATTGCTTTTTAGTGTAAAAAGAAGAGTCTACAATATACAGAGCTCACACAGAATACACAATAATGTAATATTTATCATTTGGCGTGGGAAAGAACAACAAAAACAACAACAGCCGTGTAAACAGTGCTGTGTATTCAGCAGAAATGCTAACTATTCCCTTATAGCGCACTATTTTTGGCCACCATATGGGCGGATCCAGTATGTTTCTATTTTTTCCCTTCGCCCTTTACTCGGGAAGTAGTCTCTCTCCCCCTCCTCTCTTTTTCTCTCTGTTGAAAATAAATAATGAAATAATAAACAGGGCGCATCAGGCTCCGCAGTAAAGCTGTCTGTGTGGCTCAGGAGAACACGCGCCTCTGTGGTGGCTGAAAGTGCGCCAGTGTTTGCGGATGCTGCTTGTTTTGGCGCTGTTGTCAGGACATGGCAGTGCGCTTACCTCCGTGTGTGATTGACTGTGGGACAGGGTGAGTTTGGGCTTTTTATTATGGCCGTAAGACAGCCTGCTGTCCGTTCTTTTCTGTCATCACAGCAGCTGCTGGAGGTTGTTTACAAAAATAACAGCCAACTAATATGGCTGCATGACCATGCTGTTTAACTGCGCTCTATCAAAACATTAGTGCTGTGTGCTAGAATCTGACTCCTGGTGGCCAGATGGCTAGTACGTGTTTGTGCAGGATATTCTATCTTCTGTTTGGCTCATTCATGATTCCTCTGATTGTATCCATCCATATTGTTGCTGGTCCTCTTCCTCTTTTACATTCAACTGTTCTAGCATAACTGTCTTCTCATGTGTCCAAAATAAGAGATTATTGTCCAACTTTCAAATCCAAAGAGATACATTATTATATACTTTACACCATGATACTTCATTATTTATCATTTAACTTCAGAGTGGAAATGCCTGTACATTAATATTTACTGCATTTGGCAGACGCTCTTATCCAGAGTGATGTATAACAGTGTTTTGTTTACATTAAGAGAATTATCTCAGCTAGTACAGACAGGTTAGAGTCCAGACCACTCTTCAGTTCAGACACTGTTAGAACTTAACCATCACTAATACCTAGAAAGAAGGAAAGACACACAAAGATGCTCCCTTAAGTGCTTGACAAAGAGATGCTCTTCAGTCTGTGTGTGAAGACTGTGAGGGACTGTGCCAGGTGCCAGGACGGAGAAGAGTCTTGATGCCAGTCTTCCACGTGTCTTGAATGATGGCTGGTCAAGCTGAGTTGTATTAGAAGCTTGAAAGGTTCACAACTTGACCATTGTCATTACGTAGAAGAGGGGCTGGTCCATTTCTTGCTTTGTAGGTGAGCATCAGGGTTTAGAATCTGATCTGAGCAGCTACAGGAAGCCAGTGAAGTGAACACAGCAGTGGAGTGACGTGAGAGAATTTGTGCTGATTGAAGACCAGCTGAGCAGCTGCATTCTGGATCAGCTGCAGGTGGCTGATGGCTCACATAGGAAGACCTGCCAGGAGCGAGTTGCAGTAGTCAAGTCTTGAGATGATGAGAGACTGGACAAGCACCTGGGTGGCATCCTGGTTTAGAAAGGGTCGGATCTGTCGAATGTTGTAGATTAGGAACCTGCACGATCGAGTTTATTTATACCTACCTAATAACATATTTAATTTGTCCTTAACAATGCCTACTTCTCAGTGTATTTATGTAGTAGCATCATGGTATCCAATGTTGATACACTGCTCAAAAAATAAAGGGAACACTAAAATAACACATCCTAGATCTCAGTGAATAAAATATTCCAGTTGAAAATCTTTATTTATTACATAATGGAATGCGTTGAGAACAAAATCACATAAAAATGATCAATGTAAATCAAAATTATTACCCCTTGGAGGTCTGGATTTAGAATCATACTCAAAATCTCATACCACCCTCATGGAGTCTGTTTCTGACAGTTTGAGCAGAAACATGGATATTAGTGGTCTGCTGGAGGTCATTTTGCAGGGCTCTGGCTCTGCTCCTCCTGTTCCTCCTTGCTCAAAGGAGGAGGTAGCGGTCCTGCTGCTGGGTTGTTGCCCTCCTACGGCCCCCTCCAGGTCTCCTGGTGTACTGGCCTGTCTCCTGGTATCTGCTCCATGCTCTGGACACTGTGCTGACAGACACAGCAAACCTTGCCACAGCTCGCATTGATGTGCCATCCTGGATGAGCTGCACTACCTGAGCAACTTCTGTGTGTTGTAGACATCACCTCATGCTACCTCTATGGTGAGAGAACTGACAAAATGCAAAAGTGACCAAAACATCAGCCAGAAAGGATGAGAACAGAGAAAAGGTCTGTGGTCACCACCTGCAGAACCACTCCTGAATAGGGGTTGTCTTGCTAATTGCCTCTCATTTCTACCTGTTGTCTGTTCCATTTGCACAACAGCAGGTAAAACTGATTCACAGTCAGTGTTGCTTCCTAACTGGACAGGTTGGTTTCACAGAAGTGTGGTTGACTTTGAGTTACAGTGTGTAGTTTAAGTGTTCCCTTTATTTTTTTGAGCAGTGTATATTAGAGCTAGTTGTGGTAGCTCAAAACTAGTTGTATTACCATTGTACTACCACGTTATGCTTTACTCTGACATTCTGTTATACTGAACCATGGTATTACCATCATGGTAGTGTCCAAAAGACCAATAATACTGATAGTACCAAAATAATATTGACAGTACCGTATTAACCTTTGGGTGGGTAGATGGCACTCTCTCTCCATCACTACTACCATGCAGTGTCCGCAGAGCTAGGGATCCTGCACTTTCCTCAGTGTCGGCTGCCCAGCGATGATGTATCTGCAGCAGTTGGAAAAGAGGTGGTGGCTGACTTCACATGCATAAGAGGAGGCCTGTGCTAGTCTTCACCCTCCTAGAGCTTAGATCCCAAGCTAGTTAGCATAGCATATAATCCGGAAGATACTTCAAGCTTAGATGATGCTCAAAGGGCTGTTCAGTAGTTTCTATACTTTCTAATACAAATCATTTTTACTACACTTTTGTACCCCCAATGTAATGGTAGCCAATCGACCCCCCCATCTGCTCGGACTCTCCCAATCAGCACAGGACTAGCACAAGCCTCCTCTGATTCATGTCAAGTAAGCCACCGCCTCTTTTTTTAACTTCTGCTGATACATTGTCACTGAGCAGCCAACGTGCTAGGAGGAAAGTTCAGGATCCCCAGCTCTGATACATCAGCTAACAGACACCTGAGCCAGCTGACATAGCAAGGTAGTAGTGATTGGGAGAGATTGCCATCTACCAACCCAGAGCGCCTCCCTCTCGACTGTCATTGACAAGCAGCATGACTGGGATTCATACTAATAGTGTCAGCGTCTTAGTCCGCCAAGCCACTTGGTATCAGTATAAAAGTCAAAATTCTGTACTGTTGCCACCTCAATTGCTATTTGACAGGTGATCAAGTTCACACATCTATAAAACGGACTTTAATTCGCAGTGAATGAGAATGTTGTGCGTAAATAAGATCATTCCACCACAGTGCAGTATCTGGTAAGATGAATGCTTTGTCATGGAGTAATGACAGGGCATCTGTGGTCAATTAGCTGAGAAGTGTTGTGGGCTGGCATCCTCTCATTGGAGGGTCGTCATAGGATTGTAATATAATCATGCTGCTTAATTTAAACATTTCACAGTCTACATGGTACATTTCCTGTTTCAGATACACCAAGATTGGCTATGCAGGGAACACAGAGCCACAGTTTATCATGCCATCCTGTAAGTACTGTATTTAAGATTTGATCATATGTAGGCTAATCATAACCGTGCCTGGTGAAGTTTGGTCATTTCTTGGTTCTAACAATTTTTATATCTGGTCATTGAGCTGATGAGTCTAGAGTAGAAAGATCCTGAATCGGGCTTCTATTATGATGTCACAATGAAGTCTTATATACTGGTTAGACAATGAAACTGAAACAGCTGGTTTTAGATCACAATAATTTATTAGTAGGTGTTGGGCCTCCTTTTACCGCCAATACAGGGTCAATTAGTCTTGGGAATGACATATACAAGTCCTGCACAGTGGTCAGAGGTATTTTAAGCCATTCTTCTTGCAGGATAGTGGTCAGGTCACTACGTGATCCTGGTGGAGGAAACCGTTTCCTGACTCGCTCCTCCAAAACACCCCAAAGTGGCTCAATAATATTTAGACACAAAGACTTGCTGTCTTGGTCACAGATGCGCCAGCAAGACGTGCACCAACAATTTGTCCTCTTTTGAACTCTGGTATGTCACCATAATGTTGTGTGCATTGTAATATACTATATAACTGTGCTCTTACCTGCTAACTGAACCTTCACACTCTGCTCTTACTGGTGCAATGTGACATTAATGAAGATTGGCCACCAGACTGGTCCAATTTAGCCATGAAACCTCCCACACTAACATGACAGCTGTTTTAGTTTCATTGTCCAACCCCTGTGTGTATATATTTAAACAAATGGTCATGTTAAACTACACTCCCCTCCAAATATACTGGAACAATGAGGCCAACTTCTTTTAAAAAGATGAATATAAGACAAAAGTTCAACATTTCAACTTTAATGTTCAGGTATTTACATCTGGATCTGTTACACAGGACCGTTTGTCTGAACACACCCATTTTTCTTATTGGAACATGTGACTGACAGGTGTGTTTTGTTGACCAGGTGTGTCCTATAACATTGATTATCCAACCAATAGTTTGCTGAATGTCTGCACTCATTGGGTTTAGCCTACGAGTCTACAGGTAATAAACAAGCAGTTGTGAAGCTGAGAGAAGATGGACATACATAAAAAGGGATTGGCCTCCCTGTTCCAATACTGTTAGAGGAGAGTGTAATATATGTCACTTCTATGCTGTAATTGAAAAATTCAGTCAAATGACATAACAAGTCCATTAAAAGTATGAATAAAACTATTGTTACAATCTATTAGATGTCATTGTTACAGTGTCCTCCACTATTATTGCAAGCCCTGGTAAATATGAGTATATAGGATTAAAACAAATCCACCTTTTAGTGAATTAGTTTCATGTCACAGTGATTAAAAGATAAATATCCATCCTTTACATTTAACAAATAAAAAACATTAAAAAATAATCATGAGTTTCTAAGAACTTTCACGTAGTAATCCAAGACTTCCTGTTTCACTGGGGTATGAATATCAGGCGACACAGAGGTAAGTTTAACTTAGTCATTGTTTGTTATGGGAAACAAGAGAATACACTATTCTAAAAGCTACTTGCCTAAAAGCTAAAATGCCCAAATCTATGGAAAGGTTAATGATTATAAAGGTCCAGATCAACTTCAACTGAGAAGAGGATCCAAGTTTAGGACAGTTAATTGAAACTTTCAGTCATGTGACAACAAGAACGCCTATTAAATAAAAAACTAAACAAAATATATATGTCTTTAAAATGTATTCAATTATGTTATATCATGATTGAAACTTTCAGTCATGCACACCCTGGTGTATCTCTTGTAAAATGCAGTCATATCAGAATATTTTGATCACCCTGGGTTGCCATGTGAGAGAATTTACTGCATGTATAAATAAGTGAGCACACCAGTCAGTCGTAGCAGAGTGTATAACCATCATCATGGGTAAAGGACGTGATCTGAATGATGTCCAAGGGCTTGATAGTCGGGTACCGGGAGAAGGGTGGTAGCATCGTTAACGTTATGTCATGTTTTAGAGCTGCTGTAGTGAAGGTGTACTGAGAATGGACTTCTCATACATTGAGCCTCCCAGCTGTATAACAGTAGTGCCACATGAGCCATAGATGCCAGTTAACCTCTAATGAACACAGGAGCATCTGTGACGTCCCGACCCAAGTTCATTCCAAACCAGGGGTGGTCATCATATTCTGACTTGACCGTATATAATATAATCAAGTAATGCAATACAGGAAGATGATAACTCCTGCACCTAACAACTGGGGTTATGCAAAGAGCTCAGCCAGGATCTATTATTCTACTAACAACAACAACAACAACCACAATCTGGCTCAACAAGGATCCAGAAGCACAGCATGGCACCATGTTCATGGTCCACTGCCTCAACTGCCAAGTATTCAGACCTACTGAAGAATTTACTAATGCTAGGTACACTTAAGACCAAACAGAAAACACTCCTTAGTCCACCAACAGCAAGCTCTTCTCAGGGGTCATCAGGCAGGCACCTTCTTTCGTCGGAGTTTCGCCTAATTAAACCCACAACACCTACAGAAGGCTCAACAGTGAAGTCTGGCGTCCCAGACCCCCCCCCCCCCCATGTTAGCTTTACAGACCTTCCTTACCATTAAAAATCCACACTGGCCTCCCTGGTGACTAAGGCTGTATCTAGCCCCACTGGCACTGTTAATGCATGCTCAGTGCCACCAGTTCCATGTGATCTTTATGTGCTACATTACCAACCACCGAAACAGCTCCTCTACAGTGCATTTCCATATCAGACTAAAAGCAGTATTTACTGCCTGTAATATTTTATAAGTGAGTATTTCATTATGCATATTACATGGATGTTGCCCAAATACCCTCCTCCATTTCTGTTCCAAGCAACTCTGATCATTTATATTCCCCCTAGAAATAGCAAGCGCTTCATGGTCTGTTCGTACTGTGGGAGTGAAATGATTCTGTACTCTGTCCACCACTCAGGATTTTTGGATCTGGGTTTTAATTAAACAGTGCCGTAGGGAGGTGCTAATTAAAGCTGTCCCATCCTTCTCCTCCCGTTTTTCTCTGTAGCTTTCAAATATGCACTGTGACGGTCACAGTCCTCACTTTTATAATGTTTTGAGTTTTTGTAGGTTTGTCAAAAGTGCTGAAAAAGAGCCGCTGTGTTCAGAGCTGAGAAGGGATGTTGAGATTTTTACTAAATCCTGTAATTCTGTTCAGCTCATTTTCTTTGTGAACTGTAGGGATGCGCATCTCCATCACTGAGGCTGATGCCTCTAGACACTCAAAGTTCTTTGTTATATGGACGGACATTAGAGAGTCACCTCGACCACCACCAACGGTCAGCATTCACCTGGATGATGTGATGCCAGCCACACATTAGCTATTAGACAGAGAGGTGAGGAGAGACAAAGCCAGTTTGTGAAGCTGCTTAATTAGGAGTGGAACATTTAGCCAGGACACCTCTACTGTTTCAGAGGATGTGACCAGGGATCTTTTTCTGGCTAAACGAGACCCAGACCTGCGGAGCTTCAGTGGTTTTGGATGCTATGTTGTGCAGATGCTATGACTGCTATACAATATGATTCAGTACAATATGATGTGATATATGACGCTGAGCAATTCAAGATTGTACAAATACGTAGCAATTTAGTCCTGTATGATAATCCGTGACCTTGATGAGTGTTTGCGCAGGTTTAATAACAAACAAGCCAGGGTAAGACAGATAAGCAACACAGAGGGCCAACTAGGCCTCACTTTAGTCAGGACACGTCAGTTAAGCAATAGAGAGGGCTAACAGGCCTCATACTAAACAAGCTAAGTAGGATTAGCTAAACAAGCTAAAGATGCTAAACAAAGTAAACAGGAGTACAAACAACAGCGACAGAACAGAAGGCTGAGTTACTGTTCTGATCTGGCTTGGTTTAAGTAGTACTGCAAATCAGCATCTAAATGGGAGACAGCTGGAGAGGTCAGTCACATGAGCTCAGAGGAGCGCAAAGACTTCTGGGAAATGCAGTTCAGAGATAGATATGAGGGGTTGAGAGAAGCAGGAGGAGCAGGGAGCGTTACAATACAAAAGTATTGCTCACAAAGTATTGGTCACATTAAAATAATAAAGGCAAAGGGTCTCTACTACTAATTATTTACGAAAAAATCAGCTTTTAATGATGCAAAGATATTAGAAATGAAGCACCCAAATTCAGGGTGATCGTATTGTGAACGTTTATGCCAGCGCACAGACATGGATCAGCTACTTTACGATACACACATTATGGATACAGTCATTCATTTACAAATACATCTCGAATAATCTCCATTATTAACAATGCTGGGCTGTGGATAAGTGGAACTGTGTTCTCTGGAGTGACGTCGCTCCTAACAGTCCCTTTGAGATGAATTAGGGTGAAGAAATCATAACTAATCATCTAAGATCTACTGCAGCAAATGAGAACAAGCTCTATTGTTAATACGACTGGTTTTGGATTAGCAGGTGTCTACAAACTTTTGGACAGTATATATTACATATATGTGTCTGTGTTGCCATCCACAGGCATAGCCATCAGGGAGACAGCAGGAGTAGGAGACCAGGCCCAGAGACGCCTCATGAAGGGAGTGGATGACTTGGATTTCTTCATTGGAGATGAAGCCATTGACAAGCCTAACTATGCAACAAAGGTGATTTAAGCTATTACTTTAATTAAAGTCTAAAATTCAAGCTGAAGCTTCAGTTTTTTATCCTTATTTGTAGCTCATCAGTTGCTGTTTCACATGTTTATCTTTCTCTGTAATAAAGAGAGAAACACTCTTTGTATCATACAATAAAATCTGCAGATTTGAACAGTATAGAGAATGTCCATCCATCCATCCATCCATAGATCCATTATCTTTGGCTTAATCCTGATCAGTGTCGTGAGTCCCCTTTCCCTTAACTGGGTGCAGGGCATTCCACGCTATCCTAGAACAGGGTGCCATTGCTGAGCGCACACATACACACACCCACTGACCCAGTTCACCTGACTATCCATATTTTTGGACTGTGGGAGGAAACCCACGCAGACATGGGAAGAACATGGAAACTCATTCCTGACGGGGACCCAAGACCTCAGTACTGAAAAGTGAACATGCTAACGCTATAGAGAAGATGTGCTCTCAAATTAAACACTAATTAATCTGGTCATTAAAAAGCAACCAAAGATTCATCAACAGGTAGAAATCAGATGATTTCACACTGAGTTCATTCATTTCCATTATCACACCCGCTTAATCCTTATCAGGGTCGCGGTTAGTCCCCTACCCCCTCACTGGGCGCAGGGCAGGGCATTACATTAGTCAACTAAGCCCAGGACAGGGCGCCAGTCCATCGCTGGGTGACACACACACACACACACACACACACACACGAACAATTTTTTAGAGTACCCAATTCACCTGACCTCCATGTTTTTGGACTGTGGGAGGAAACCGGACACCCCGGAGGAAACCCACGCAGACACAGGGAGAACATGGAAACTCCGCTCAGATGGGAGCGCAAAGACTTCTGGGAAATGCAGTTCAGAGATATATATGAGGGGTTGAGAGAAGCAGGAGGAGCAGGGAGTGTTACAATACAAAAGTATTGCTCACAAAGTATTGGTCACATTAAAATAATAAAGGCAAAGGGCCTCTACTACTAATTATTTACGAAAAAATCAGCTTTTAATGATGCACATATATTAGAAATGAAGCACCCAAATTCAGGGTGATCGTATTGTGAACGTTTATGCCAGCGTTTATGCCAGATGGGGAATCGAACCCAAGACCCCAGCGCTGAGAGGCGAACATGCTAACCACTAAGCCACCGTGCCCCCTCACACTGAGTTACTTTTTTGTTTTAATTATTATTCATTTCCTGATCATTTTTCGCTGTTGAGATCATTTTTGTAATAGTTCCTTTTTTGTTTATTATGTGACTCAAACAAGTAAATTGTCATATTTTATATTAATTATTAGGGGTGTAAAAAATAACCGATTTGAATCGGAAGACCGATTTGGACTTAAACGATGTGAGTGCATCGGTACATGGACCCCTGAATCGGTCTATTTGTAAAGTGAACCGGCCGATGGCCCGATTCAAGAGCTGTCAATCGATTTTGTGTGCTTCTGCCGCGCTCTCTTTCTCGCTCTCTCTCTCACTCTCTCCCTCCCTCCCTCCATCCCCCACCCCTCTCTCTCTCTCTCTCTATCTCTCTCTCATGAACTGTCGCGATACTCGTCACAGTCACGTTTGAAAGACAAACATCCGACCACATATATTCTGTACAACACTCCGCCGAGCTCAAAATCTAAAGTTTAGAAGAAGTTTGGTCTTTAAATGAAGAACAGAGAACATTTGGTGAGATGACATGAGGAAAGTGGTGATGAGGCACCGTTAGCCCAAATACACGGCAGGACAAACACAGAAAAACAGGACTTCTTCAGCCAAAACTTGATCACAGCTCAGGTAGAGCCAAAGTAATAACGGCTTCAGTAGCCCGGTTCATTGTCAAAGACTTAAGACCACACTGTGTGGTGGAGAATGAGGGCTTTCGGGACTTGTTTAAAACATTGGAGCCCCGGTACCACATCCCAACACCACAGTATTTTACTGTTTCTGACTTCACATGTCAGATACAACTTTACTAGTTCTCTAGTATTTCAGTAATCTATCTGACAGCAAAAACACATTTTTAGTAATAACTTATGTTGAATTATAATGTAAATTATCTATTTTAAACAAGTAACTCGTATTATTTCCTACACGATTATACTGAACCGAATCGTATCGAAATCCTCCTCAATCGAATCGAACCAAACGAATCGGTCCAATTTAAAATAAATAGTTTCTGAATCATATCGTACCGCGTGAATCGAGATACATATTGGATCACCATTTATTGGACAGATACACACCCCTATTAATTATACATGTAAAGTGTAAGTCTCTTTAGTTTTACTGTTGATCAGTAGGACGTTTAGCTTATGAAAATCTTGAATCTCAAACTATTAAAATAGAAATTTGAAATTTGAGTAAATTACTATTCGACATGTCTCACTATTGTCACTATTGTATAATAGTTCAGTACATTTAACCACAAGAACCCAGAAGATGATCATCAACACCCTCCACAAGGAGTTTAAGCCACAGAAGGTCTTTGCTGAAAAGGCTGGCTGTTGGCAGAGTGCTGTATCCAAGTATATTAATGAAAAGTAGACTGGGAGAGAAACGTGTGTCAGGGAAAGATGCACAAGCAAAAGGGATGACAGGATTGTCAAGAAAAGTTGATTCACGAAGGGCAGATTTTGGAGTTCTGGTATAAAACATTAAAATGAATACTTACCTGGTGTGGCTAAAGATAGATGATCCTATATGTACTGGTTTACAGAGTCTCAGGTTGAATAGTTAGTCAATGAATCATGAATCAGGGCTTCTCATTTCTCTTGTTTTAATGTCATAAAAGAGATTGTTGTCATTTATCTTCCTTAGACAGAGCCATATATAGGCTTACGTGGAGGATCACTAACCATTGTAGATAGATAGATAGATAGATAGATAGATAGATAGATAGATAGATAGATAGATAGATAGATAGATAGATACACAGTAAATCTGCCAGTGTTAAATCAACACTAATAGAGTTAAATTAACACTGAGAGTGTTACATTTTGACACTCTCAGTGTTAATTTAACTGTAATAGTGTTGATTTAACACTGGCAGATTTACTGTGTAGATAGATAGATAGATTGATGGATGGAAAGATGGATGGATGGATTGATTGATGGATTGATTGATGGATTGATTGATGGATTGATTGATGGATTGATGGATTGATTGATGGATTGATGGATTGATTGATGGATTGATGGATTGATTGATGGATTGATTGATGGATTGATTGATTGATGGATTGATTGATTGATTGATTGATTGATGGTTTGATTGATTGATTGATTGATGGATGGATTGATGGATGGATGGATTGATTGTTGGCTTCCTACAGTTTTACCTCGGCTGTTGCTGTTAATGCACTTTTTGTGATAAAATAAAAGTTCCACTTCAATTAATCATCTGAATACCAGAACATACTATAGAATAATGATTTCTTCACTGGCTGTAACAGCAGAATGGTGCTCCAGTCTAGGTTCTGCCAGTAGGAGGCAGTAAGATCACATCCAGAGCTTTGTTAGAGCTGGAATCAGAAAGCAATGCTGCGTTTGCTACCATACACAAGCAATAAATAAATATACATTTAGGTCTAGCTTTCCTTCAGTATTAGGGGTGAATGGTGAGAGTTGGAGGTCTGTTATGTTATTATTGGTTGCCCACTCACTGGCACAGGGTAAAGCAATCAAACATCAGTGATTACAAGTCATTCCAGAGAAACAAACATAATCATAATAAAGAAACATGATCAGGCACATCAGTGAGATCAGAACCATTCTTTACATTTCAGATTGACGTTCATGCTTGTGTTTGTGTCCTGTAGTGGCCCATCAGACATGGTATCATTGAGGACTGGGATTTAATGGAGAAGTTCATGGAACAGGTGATATTTAAATACCTGCGAGCAGAGCCTGAGGACCACAACTTCCTCATGGTGAGGACAATCTCATGGTGCCTTATTTCTTCACCTCAAAGGGGAAACTTACACAGTAAATTTTTCAGTGTTAAATCAACACTATTAGAGTTAAATTAACACTGAGAGTGTTACATTTTGACACCTTCAGTGTTAATTTAACTCTAATAGTGTTGATTTAACACTGGCAGATTTACTGTGTACCTGTTGTGACTGTGGCCAGATGATTCTCTACACACTGGAGACTCTCAGACTGAATAGTCAATGAATCATGAATCAGGGCTTCTTACCATTCTGTATTGTTTTAATGTCATAAAGGAGGATTCTGCTGCTTTGTGTTTTCTTCTTTCATACACTGCTAATGAGCTGTTTTTGTTTGCTCACAT
>BRDA01075821.1:0-16494 GCA_036984385.1 Crenuchus spilurus | reverse complement strand
CAATCAGTGGCTGAACAAATCCTCCCCCCCCCACTGTATATATACAGTATATATATATATATATATATATATATATATATATATATACACATTTCACTTCACCAACTTAAACTATTTTGGTTAGATGCAACGTCTATGAAGGGGAAAAAAAAACATGCCCTGTTAGCTGCCCTTCTCATGGGAAAAAAGTATTGAGTGGATCATTTATTACTTTTTTGCAGTAAATTATGGTGTGCCGTCTAGAACAAGAAAGATTGATAATCTTGGTTGCCTTTCCAATAGAAAAGGGCACATTACTACACAGCACAACTACACAGTGTCCCAAAGTGAGCCCTTTTCAGTAGAGAAAATGTGATGCAGTTCTGTATAGGGTTATCCTACAATTGTACATGAGGAAGTGCCCAGGTAGGTGCCCCTCTAATTGAGAAGTGCCCCTCCAGTACTAAAAATGTGGCCTTTTTATTTTTTCGCCCCTGCCCTTCAAGCATCTTGAGTCCATGACTGGGCATGATATATCGATGGAATAATTACTGGTTAAGTCACAGTGGGAGAGTTGGATATGTGTATATTAATTATATGTGCAAAATATGTAAAGTCTGTGATAATATAATGTGCAATTTACTGTACATACAATGTGTAGATGATACAATTTATAGATGACACAGGAGAATGTAGCGCAGTCACTAACTAGAGTTGAGATATGTGAATTTTAACGGTGAACAGAGTTCAATAAGGAGATCTGGGGAAAAATCTGTTCTTCAATCTGCTTGTCCTGGTCCGGAGGGACCTGAAGTGCCTGCCAGACGGCAAAGGGGCAAACAGACTATGAACAGGGTAGGAGAAGTCCTTACAAATGCATTATTACATCACAATTCTTTTCATTTACTATCATTGTCTACTGTAAAAAGTATCACCTGCTCACATAGAGAGAGAGAGAGAGAGAGAGAGAGAGAGAGAGAGAGAGAGAGGCAAAGATAGCATTAGAATTAGAGAGCAAGCAAGAAAGAAAGGATGAAGGGAAAAAGCAGGAAGGACAGGCTGGGCACAAGTGAGGTACTCACATACAAACAAGATGAGAGAGAGATAAAGAGAGAGATAGAGTTACTGATGAATTTTCTTAAAACATGAAGAACAGATGAATAGCAATTTTAGAATAATTTCATAACCACTTACTTCTGCCAGTGGGGAAAAATCCAAACATTCCACCACTCAGACATGAACACAGCATGTGACTCAATCACAGTGCAGTGAAGAGTAGACCTTTTAGCCTGTCTCTCTGGTATACTCATTCAAATGATCCCACTCAAATATAAAGGCCCAATACACATCTCGCCACTTTTTATGACTACCTGAAAAATTAAATAATTAATGTTAACAAACTATCATTATAAAGAGAGAAATGAAGTATTAAAGTATTAAATTGGGAAAGTGATGTCAGCAACATTTTGGCAAAACTTTATCATATATGTGTCTTTATTCTATTTAGGGCATATACTATATATTGGCATGCCTGAATAAGCAACTATGAGTACAGGTTTTGGGTTATTTTTTTGCATAAAGAATGAAATCAGACATACATACATACATACATGGACTGTGTACACTGATGATACATCAATAATGTTATGTACTATGAGTTCTTCAGTCAGTTACATAAATACATATTCACGTCTCAGCCAAATGGAGGCAGTAGAAGTTTGCTCATTTCAAATCAGAAGAGATTAAACAGAGCCCTTTTGGGACAAGTAATTTTGTAATTTGGATAATAGTATCAGCAATCTGTATGTATTTGTATATATGTACAGTGGTGCTTGAAAGTTTGTGAACCCTTTAGAATTTTTTATATTTCTTCATCAACATGTAGATAAAAAGAACCCAGTTAAACAAATTAGACAAAAATATTATACTTGCTCATTTATGTATTGAGGAAAATTATTTAATATGACATTTGTTAGTGGCAAAAGTATGTGAACATTTGCTTTCAGTATATGGTGTGACCCCCTTTGCAGCAATAACTGCAAGTAAAAGTTTCCGGTACCTGTTCTTTAACCATTCTTTGGTAGAACGACTTCTGTGCTTAGGGTTGTTTTCTTGCTGCATGATCCTGCTTCACTTGAGATTCAGTTCATGGACAGATGTCCTAACATTTTCCTTTAGAATTCTCTGATATAATTCAGAATCCATTGTTCCATCAATGATGGCAATCTGTTCTGGCCCAGATGCAGCAAAACAGGCCCAAACCATGACACTACCACCACCATGTTTCACAGATGGTATAAGGTTTTTATGATGAAATGCAGTGTTTTCCTTTCTCCAAACATAATGCTTTTCATTTAAACCAAGAAGTTATATTTTGGTGTCATTCGTCCACAAAACATTCTTCCAGTAGCCTTCTGGTTTGTCCACGTGATTTTAAGCAAACTTGATATGAGCAGTAATGTTCTTTTTGGAGTGCAGCAACTTTCTCCTTGCAACCCTGCCATGTACACCATTGTTGTTCAGTGTTCTCCTGATGGTAGACTTATGAACATTAACATTAGCCAATGTGAGAGAGGCCTTCAGTTGCTTAGAAGTTACCCTGGGGTCATTTTTGTGACCTTGCCGACTAGTACACACCTTGCTCTTGGAGTGATCTTTGTTGATCGACCACTCCTGGGGAGAGTAAAAATTATCTTGAATTTAAAGCATTTGTCTGACTGTGGATTGGTGGAGTCCAAACTCCTACTTTGGTCAAATCTATCTGTTCATCCATCCATCCACCCAACCAGGGGGGCCTTGACTCTTACAAATATAACCCTAAACCCTTGTACACCATGTAAAACACATTCATAATCTTGATTCGGACAGAGTGAGTGCGCTCAGTATTACTTAAAATAAGGGCCATTATTAATGGTACATAAGACTGTATTAAACATTATTAAATGGTTTAATTTTTTTGGGAATGATTCATCAATATTAAGCGGTCATTTAAGTCATTACCTTCATAAATATTTAAAGTCACACTCATATTTATAAACTGCTTCTTTTCATGAATGCATTGATTAATTATTTCATTAATGCACTGTGGGAGTAATAAAGAATTATTTCATCTTATTAACTGAGACATTACTTAACCAAATAATGCCAAGTACATACAAGCACATGTAACAAATGCACAATTTTTTTTAAGTTTACCACTATAATGAATGACAACAGAATCTGGAGCAATTATGTACTCTAAGTAAATTGTTTTGTGTCCCATATTCTTACTGTACATACTATACATGTGATACCTGCTTACTGTACATACTATACATGTGATACTACACATGTACTGTATTCTGAATATTAGCTAATGAACACAGGCAGGAGATGCCAGGTTCCTTTTTGCCGCCACAAAAGGTACAAACACTCTTTCGTACCACTGTCAACTAAGATGTTAAATAACAAGGATGTCTGACTATTCGGGTTGTGTAAGAGTACAAAACTGTAATGTACTGTAACAATAATTTGCGGGCCATATAGTGTTGGGTAGGTCTGTCTGTCTTTGATGTGGTGCAGCAAGCCTTCTGTCCAGGCAAAATTTCTCCACCAGGAGACAAAGAAACTTTGACTTTGATTTTATATATACATATATCTACTACAAAGATACCAGCAGAGGTCAGTTGTGGGGGGAGCCTTTGTCAGAGTCAGGTGCTCCTCACTAAATTATCTACCCAGCCATTATCTTAACCACTTAATCCTGCTCAGGGTCACAGTTAGTTCCCATTCCCCTTCACTGGGCCCTGGCCAGGGCATTCCACTCTTTTAGCCAAAGCCAGGGCAGGGCGCCAGTCCATCACTGCATGAGCACACACACACACACACACACACACACACACACACACACACACACACACACACACACACACACACACACACACACACACACACACACTTCCACCAGGGTAATTCAGAGTAACCAATTCACCTGACCTCTATGTTTTTGGACTGTGGTAGGAAACCAGAGACCCTGGAGAAAACCAACACAGACATGAGATCCTAGCTCTCAGAAGTGAATGTTCTAACCACCAAGCCACTGTGACACCCTTCCAGGCTGGATTTGGTTTATTTGTTTTATTTATATGTTTTAGACAGTTTATTATTTAATGCTTTGTTTTTTTGTTATTGCTAAGAATTAACTTATTCTTGTTATTATTCATAGAAAACTGATCAGTCACAACATTAAAACCACTGAAGTATATTGATTATCTCATTATAATGAAACCTGTCATTACGCTGTGATATACAATGTGCAATGTGACTGATATGACTCTGCTGCTAACTGAGAAACTACAACTCTTTGCCTGAGAACAGCACTGTGTGTCCATCCTGTGTCTTTAAGTGTCCAGTGCCTGACCACTTTGTCTCAGATAATCCACAAATGCTGATGTTCTGTCTTTCAAATTCACTGCCAAGTATTGATAACTTGCCAAGTGAGTTTAGACCCCTCACATTCCATTGTCCAATCTTGACACAAAGGCTGCTGTTTAACTTCTCTTCATCTTCTTTCCTTGTTGTGTTGCGTAATACAACCTTCAGCCACATTTGCCTAAAAGCCAAGAGTTTAGACTTTTATTCAGTGTTATTCAGTGCACCAACTGTGGACAAACAACATGAAGAAATTGAGCAGTTCTACAAAGAACTGGCACCATGCTCGAGCACATAGCGACGAAAATGACAGAGAGAAGTGTGACAGATTTATCCAGTCTCCATCCCCCTAAAACAATATCTAATCTCAGATCAGCAGTGTAAGACTACTTTGGATACCTACAGAACAGACATGAGGATGGGTATCTGTGATGTCTCCCCACTGAATCCTCTTTTGAAAGAGGACACACCGTTCAATTCTGGCCTTGGGTCTAGTCCAATAAATCACTTGATGCAAGAAAAATATATCCTCCAAAGTGTTTTTATTTATAGTGAAGTCCAAATACACACAAAAGTTAAGATGAATACAAAAATGCAAAAATTAAAATAGCACTGGTGCGGGTCAATATAAAGGCAATAGTATTTGGCTATTCAACCGCAAGGTTAGTGGACAGTTAATGATCTCAGATATGCTGATGACATTGTTTTATTGGCCACATCAAAAAAGAAATACAGGAGTTGGTGAGTCGCACTGAGAAGGCTGTGAAGGAATGTAACATGCAGATCAAGGCAGCTAAAACAAAAGTGATGACGAATACTGAAGATATACTGAAGATCACAATGGAAGGAAGAAGTTTGGTGCAAGTAGACTCTTTTATGTGTTTGGGATGTAGAGTAACAAAGGCTGCAGACTGTGCCAATGAAGTGAAGACAAGAATGGGCATGCTGGTGATGATCAAATTGACAAAGAAAGCAGTGTGGAAAAGCAAGTCAGTTAACACTATGACTGATGAAAGCCTTGGTCTGGCTTGTAGCTACATGTGGATGTGAAGCCTGTGCAAGAAGAAATATATACTAAGGTTTTTGAGAACAAGTGCATCAGGATGTTCCTGAAGATCTTATGGATGAAGATAATGACCATTGAGCAAGTGTAAACTGAAAACAGTTACTGATGCATGTTAAATCCCACAATTTGTGTTACTTCGGTCATGTGATGAGGCACACACATAAAAAACATTGAAGGAAATATTATGACGGGACTTGTAGAGGGAGTCCTAAGCTGTAGAATACCAAGAATAACCTAGATGAATAACATTAAGACATGGACTGGGTTATAAGGTGCTACCTACAAGCAATGAGAGAAAGAATACATTGGAGAGAAGTAACTCTTCTGTGCAGCCTACCATCACAAAATGATGATGCATTGTGACATGGCATGACATATTAGGCAATATTAGACAGTCCGTTTTTGATGTTGATGTGCTAGAAACAACAAAAATAATGCATGGCTAGAAAACTGGTTCAGAGCACCTATAAGTGACTTATGGTATGTGACAGGTATGAAGTGGTCACCTACCAAATGTGGTTCAAAAATACAACCAATAAACTGCTGACAGTGTCATGGGCATACAAGGCTCACCGATGTGAGTGTGGAACAAAGGGAAGCCCATTTGGTCTGATCCCACAGAAGAACTACTGCAGCACAAATGGTTGAAACAGCTTAGAAACAATGATTGGCATGGCTACTGTGGATTCACTTCCAGGCCAGAAAGGCTAGAATGAGCTAAATGAAATCAGTTCTTAACAACAACAACCTGGTTAGGACACATCAAGAGATCCTGAGAGATCCTCAGGATCTCTCCCAGTCTTGTTTTGCTGAAGAGGTTCATATGGTGCATCACTGTTCAAGCATATCATGACAAAATTCTCCCATCACGAGGAGAAAATGTGCAATATTAACTGTACTGTGTGCAGCTCAAGAGCATCAATATGGTTCTGTTGTGCCATCCAGACCCTCTTTCTGCTCTGTAATGTCACACAGCTTCCAGGTTGGTGGTTGAGTCATCTGTAGTGATCCCCACTCTGCATAAGGGGATCCTGTTTATCACCATTCTCAAATGGAACAGGGTTACGAATTCCAAACACTAAGGTTGGTTAACCACTCCCTGGACATGCAGACAATGCACACCTCTGGTGGACAGCATCTATCTGGAAGCTTTTAATTAACATTTGGAAGGGGCAGACGTGAAGTTTCACAGCACAAGCACCTACACAGCCACTGTAAGCAGAGCTACATGACTCTCAAATTTTGCTCCTCTATGCCAGGGCTTGGGTGGAGGACCATATGACTTGAACATGGTTCAGTGGAAATGAAGCCCTTGTGAGTTCAGAAACTTGCCCAAATATGTGACCATTTTTGATGCCCATTATTAGCACAGTTCACTGTTGAGCCCAGGGCCTGTGTATGCTCCAATAGCTTTGCATGTCCTCAAGTGCTTGCCATATCAAGGGGCACATACTGCCAAATGTTGATATTGTACAAATTTGAATCTCTTGCCACTCTGCTTCGCAAACAGTATGTTTTAACTTTCAAAATAGCAGAAACTAGAAGTTCTTTTATAGAGCATAAGACAAGAAATCAGGGGAAAAGTGATTTTGTGTAATGACAAAAAGAGACATGGCCATTATCAGGACAATCATGCTCTACCTACTTGCCTGCGTAGTTGGATGGAGGAACTACCTGCAGACCAAATTTCATGTCTGTTTTCCAAGTAAACATTTTAAGGGACATTATATGAAAAGCATTTAGGGTAGTAGATGTATTTAGTGTAATTGTTAAAAAAAAGCTAAATTAGACAATTAACCATTTAACATCCTCGGCAAGAAAGAAGAAGTCAAATTATTATTTTTAATAGTAAAATATTAAAAGGGTTAACTATAATATTAAAGGGTTTTAACTAATTGCAAAAAATGAAAGTGTTTTCCTCTCATCTCAGTTATATTTGTTTGAGAAAAGATGTTAATGTATGGCCTCAACACTGTAATATTCTATATATCCATTATCTGTGTTACTGTAGACAAACATGATCATAACAGTCATGCAGTACCACAGAAACTCAGTAACACCTGCAGTGCAAACTCAAAGAGGGAGGTGAAGAAACAAGCAGGAACATTTCACAAAAAAAAAAACAGGTTTATTTTTTAGCCCCAATTAAAGTCTGGAAACAAATTCGTCACGTGTTTTTCTTCCTGTTTTACACTAACCACAAGCATAGAGATGGGCATTCATAAAAACAGGACTTGGAAAAACTTCTACTATGACTGAAAATTTCCATTCATGACCCATGTTTTCTTTAAAGAGGTTGATATTTTGCTAGGAAAGGCACTTCTGTGCACATCCTGATATAGAACAGACAAATTGCTTTTGTTCTTTAGCTTGCGTTAAAGGAACCCGGTAGTGCTTCAAACATAATCTCTAACTTCTACATCTGCACAGTATAGTTGATTACCATTGAGAATAATTTGACACAATGCCTTAAAAAAGAAAACCTGCAGACTCAGAATTCATGTATAACAGAAGTTGCTTGACCTGCCTATTAGTTGCTATTATATATTCGTTGTCAGTGTTTAAAGTCAATCATATTTCTCTTTGTTTACAGAGCACAGAGCAATGCATAAAAATAACTGCCCATGTTAACTGACCATAAGCTACAAATGCAGGGATTGAGTGAAAATCATTGGAATATTCTTGACAAAATTCTCCACCAACACATATAACAAATGAATAACTAATAATGTTGCACTTTATTTGTTTGACTTTATTTTATTTAAGAATTGATCATGTTAATTTGACATGACATGAAATTACAGACCAAATGCTTGTGTTTAATTATTTACACAGCAGTGCATTATTTAATGCTTGCTGTTATTGTGTACTGCTGCTTTGGAAAAAAGCACAAAAGAGCAAATATGTTTCATTAATCAATTCAGTGTGAGATATTACAGTGGGGTACAATGCTAGTACCCCTTACTAATATTGCTAGTACTGTGGAAAATATTCTTGGACCATCGCTTTTTTTAAATTATGCAAGAAATTCAAAGAAATGGATATAAACAAATCCCATGTGATCTGGTCTGTGTTTCTCTGCTGTTCAACTGTAAAATCATGGCAAAGTTGAACTCTTTTGCTAGCACTTTAAGTTGTGCCCATGCATTATTATAAATGCTCTATGAGTTTTAGGCTGTGACTGAGAAGGTTGGTTAAATGATTCTGAATGAGTCATTTGTTAGAGGACCTAAACACAAATGACTCACTTTAAAAAGAACTCCTCTCTTGAAGCACACACTCATATTCCTACACTGGACACTAGAGATAAGACAATATGTTAGTTTGTTAACAGGTCAGACCCTTTGGATTCACTTATAGCATAATGCCCAATACAAGACTGTCTAGTCTTCACTGAAGTAGAGAGCTTAGCATCATCTGTGGTAAGTATCTATAACTTTTCTATGAAACTCAAAAATCTGACCTCAAGTTTAGCAAAACATCTGTGTCCTAGTTTGAAGCGTAAAGAGGTCAATATTAGTTATGGCTCCAAGTAAAAGTCCCTGAAACTAATATTGTTATACTTATATAATTACGTAACTTTTTCATGCAAAGGGTCTTATTATTTTGATCTTCTCAGATTTAGTGAATGCAGGGGTTTTTTTTGTCTTGGTGAACACATTTGGAGTTGTTTTGTTACATATAGTATTGTTATGTGAGGTCCTGCACTGGAGCTACGATGCTAATGTAGCTAACAGTGTAAATCTATGTTATATAAAACACACAAATGTGTGTTGGATAATTGACTGAATTTTGGATTAGGTGGCAAGCCGTGCAAATGAGATTTTTCAACAAATCACTCTTTTAAGCCAAAGTGCATCTCATGTATTACTGAATGTATAGGTGGCCATTACACATGTGCAGTGAATGATGCAAATGCATCAGTAATGTTACTTATGAGAAACATTAGAAAAGATTTCACCAGCAATGTTATCGTATTACTGAATTTAAAAAAGAGTCTTGGTTTTATTATTTAAACTCTAGTTAGAATGATGAAAAGCATCAGCTATATGTTCTTATGTCTCTTCTGTAGGATTCTGGAAAGGCAGACTAATCATGAAATTATTGAAGCTGATGGAGGAGAACAGACTCTAAAAGGTATTTCCTGGCAGTTACATGTTTAAGCTATAAAGTGGTTTGTTAATAAGTGGACTTTGTTTTAGAGTATCCAGGTCAGAGTGGTGATTAGGCTGCTTTTGGCCAGTCTCTGTGGTCACTGTGCCAGTTATGGAGATTTGAGAGAATGAACTTTAGCTCACTGCTCTCTCTCTCTCTCTCTCTCTCTCTCTCTCTCTCTCTCTCTCTCTCTCTCTCTCTCACATATTTCTTTCTGTGAATTGTGGTGACACAAATTAGACTTCCATTTATTTCTTGGAGATGTACACAAACCTTAAACAACTACTAGCAGGCTAACTGTAACACTTATCCTAATCTTAATTTTTACCATATCCCTAACCAGAACCCTTACCATAACCCTGACCTTAATCTTTACTCTAACCTGAACCCAACCCTGACCTTAATCTTTACTTTAACCCTAAGCTCAACCCTTACCTTAAAACACGTCTTTATTTTAAAATGTGGCGATTTATGTGGAGGTGGGGCAACTTATCCTCCCCACAAAGAAAAAGGGTCCCCACAAATGTAATGATTAAACAGGTTTCGGTCCCTGTAGTACACACACACACACACACACACACACACACACATACACACACACTTACCACTGTAATGTGGTGATCATGGCAATCTGTTAACAGGCTCTTCCTGCACACTGAGAAACAAAACTATGACACTTCGATGATTCTATATTATTAGCTTCCTCTTTGTAACTTTTTTTGTAAGTTCCTTCTTCCTTATGGATGTGTAATGACTTCCTTCCCTTTCCAGTTTCTTCCAGTGATATTTTCATATACTGTGGAGAGATTAAGTGGAGACTCCTTCTTTCTCTTTGTTGCTACACATTTTCCTCTTTTGCAATCTGTGCATTTGTTGCTTAATGTGAGGCATTATCCTCATTATTAAACCTGACTGTCTCAGGCTAATTTAATTATCTGCCTCATCTCAGTACAAACTGATCTTTCTCTCTATCACAGCAAGCTTCTTGAACATGGCAGGACTGAATCATTGTTACTGCCAAACTTGACGTCATCAGCACCTGGACAGGAGAAAGCAGAGCAGGAGTGTGAAATGCTGAAGTGCAAAACACCCCAAGACCCCTACTGCTGACTTTACAGTGCCACCTAGCAGTCCAATCTACACTCGTCTTTATGGAAGTACTGAAGGTCAGAATTTGCAATGTTTGTGTTTGCTTTTAAGCCCCTGTGCTATATTTGAAATAACAAAAGGAGTCATCTAAGCATGTAATGCATTCAAATTTCTAATTTCAACCTAAATTCTAGCAGGTTGATTACCTCAGACAACAGGCCTCATTTACCAATGTTTTCCTAAGAATTTTCTTAAATTTGGTCTTGAGAAAAGTCCTAATAAATCGTTTAGGTCAGACACATGATGTGTTTTTAAACCACAGAACTGGTTGCAGCTCTGCTGTTTTAATTTTGAATCCTGTCTTTCTCGTAAATTGAACAAATCCCAAATAAGAAAACATTGGTGAATGTCAGAAATGTCATATAATTTGTGTAAGAGGGTTATAAGGCACTTGTTAAGAATGGTTGGTGAATAAGCCCCAGTAACTTTAACATATAGGACTTTGAGCATATAGTGTATGTAGCAATATATATATATATATATATATATATATATAAGTCTCAATATATAAGTTCAAGCCAAGTGGTCAATTCAGCATATCCCCATTGACATCTGTCATGAGCGTGAATGTGAAACGTTTCACAAAATACATCAAAATGATTGTTGGTGGTCATCTACTGATGTAGATGAAGATACAGATACAGAGCAAAAAAACAGGAATTTTCCTGAAGGAAATCCTTGTAGGACCTTAGGCAGCACAAGTAAGTTCTAGCAAGGCTGTGATGGTGGCCTGGATTTTGAGGCCCATTGTCATCCCTACTGTTTTAACCCAGCAAACTCATTGTGTACATATACGTGTTCTAGTGTGGACTTCCTTTTTAAAAACTGAGATAATGTGTGATTTCAGGTTCAACTGTAGATCCCATTTGTAGGATCCCATTCCCCCATGTGAATTCCCCTGCCCGTGTCACTCCTGAGCTAAAGAATACTGCTTTTTAAGACCAAACTGTGTTAAATCCATAAGGGGGATTATCTCTACTCAGAGAATTCCTCCCCTAATTCGCACTGTGTTTCCAGACTTTTGGCGTTCCGCACGTTTAATCCTATTTTCTCCACTACACTGACGTATTTTTCATGGCTTTGATTTCTGGTCAGTCTGAGTGGACTACACAAGCCGTTTTTTGAGAATCCTCTGCAAAGACACACAACATGGTCTTATTGCTCATAAAATGACTACTCTCACAAGAAAGGAACTGGCTAACAGGATCTGGTAAGAAGTATTTATTTATGTGTAAATGTGGATTGTATGTGGTGGGGATTGTGCCATGCTTGCAGTGAGAAATGGAAGTTTCCATTAGAAACAGTAGTCATGGTGCACAGATACTGTTGTAAGTATTTCCAGTGAGGTCATTAAAAGGCTTTCAAGTGGAGCAGGGAGAACAGGTGTCATCTTGTCTTTGCAATTATTTTTTTCTCTCACACATGCTAGTTGTGAAAGGACTAGTATTTAATCTGAGACAGGAAGAGTTCATTAATGCACAATGGGCTGAATGCCAGTACTGCATACTGCAGAATACAATCACCAGGTTTGGACACGCCTGGTCAAATTATATATTTTATTGAATAAATAAGGTTGTATATAATTGAACAAGAACATCAATCTCCAAAATGGTGACTGTACAGGAGAGAGGTTAAAGATGACTGACTTTCAATGTAAATTAATGTAAAGAGATTTGATTTAAAGCTATTTTGACATTTTGTATTCGTCCAATCCGTTTCACACAATGTAAAGGATATCTGCTGAACTCAAACAACTTTCCCCAAAATAGAGATTTGTATTTATTTATTTTTTATCTACTACTGTACATTTTAATGCTCTCTTACTGTATATTTGCTGAATTTAACATATATGAAAATGTTTCCTGTGCAAAAACTATGGCATATTATGTATAAATTCAGCAAATATGTAGAAATTATGTACTGAAATAAAAAAAAGCCATATTTGCATTTGCTTCCTGTAAAGCATGTGTGAAGGAGTTTCACTCATAATTTGATAGGGTGTCAAATAGCTTAGGTTTGAGTCAATTAATTTTAAAATACAGGAGCAAATTTCACTTTCATATGAACATAGTTTATGCACAGGCCATGTTGGTCTTCAAAGGCAATGAGTACAACATTTAACTATGTTGTAAATGGATGTACTGATGTTACTTGGTCGGTGAGTGATGATTTACAGCAGGATACTCAGAGACTGGGAGAAAATGTCAGTGATTAGTCCATTATGGAGGTTTTAATTTGGTTTTACTTACTCAATAACCTCCTCACTAAAAACTGACTATAACTAAACAGATATAACTTTAGCAAGTTTGTAAATAAATGCACTTCTGCATTAAAATGAATATCAGTATAGATCAAACCATGTTTTTATGGCAATGTCTTGCTTACTACCAAGATTGTATAACTTGGTTCTATGAGCTTTGCTGTCTGTGTGTAGATTAGCCTCTAAGTCTTGGTAAAGCAGGTACCAGGCAGAGACTGGTGAAGCAGAAAAGTGAAAACATTAAGCTCTGATAGGCTGGACCAAAGGCTGGGTGAGCCTTTAATTAGCAGAGTTACCTCTGACCCTACTAGCAGAGCAGCAGCTCATGATGACCAAGGCAAACATGCTTCTACTAATTCAAGCAGGAATGCTCATAATTCCACTCACAGTTCTCATATATGAACATATTTAGGAGGGGCAAAAAAAGTCAGCCTTTGATATGGCGTCAGGCCATATTTGAAGGATTTAACATTATGATTAACACTGTGAAAATAAATGGTTCCAGTTCACTTTGAAAGTGGGATTTCAGCATTGTTGAGTGCTTTTTTTACCCATATTACTTTATTAAACTTTTAAACTCTACATACCCATGCGTGGGTGTTATTCCTTACCTTCATTTTTTCCTAACATACATACAAAAATATGTGGCAGCTGAAACCCTATTTTTTCCAAGTTGACCATGACTGTATATTTTTGACTATGTCATATTATCAGCTGTGGTCATAGGGTTGGCCATGGCCTGGTGGTTAGGGATCTGGCCTTATGACCGGAAGGTCGCCAGTTTAATTCCCAGGCAGGCCATGATTGAAGTGTTCTTGAGCAAGGCATCGAACCCCCAACTGCTCCACGGGTGCCATGGAGAGGGCTGCCCACCACTTCAGACACATCTTCGCATCCTAGTGTGTTCCCTAGCGTGTGTGTTTTATTGCACAGATGGGTTAAAGGCAGAGGTCAAATTCTGTTGCGTACAAATGACATTGGCAAAAAGCTGAAGTTGAATCCATGATTTTACAGGGGCACCACACGTCTTTGGGCGCACCATGCATGCCTTTTGTCCACACCCCCTGCACTTCCAAGATTGTCTGAGACCAGTTATCCAGAAAGCTGCTACAACAATCGGTTTGCATAACCAAAGAATTTCTGCACAGACTGTCAGAAAACGTCTCAGGGAAGCTCATCTGCATGCTCGTCGTCCTCACTGGGGTCTCCACCTGACTGCAGTTTGTCATTGTAACCTTCTTGGAAAATTTATCATCATGGATGAATCCCTGTTTTTACTGTACAGGGCAGATGTCAGACTACATGTATGGCATTGTGTGGGTAAGTGGTTTACTGAAGTCAAGATTGTGAATTCATGGTGGTGGTGGGGTAGAACACCTCAGCAATGTGCCCTACGCCATCAAATGTGACCCATTTAAGTAGGTTACGATGATAAACTGCAGCCAAGTGGAGACCCATTTTATTGCTGTTTCTTGAAAAAAAAAACCTGGTTGTTGCTTATATTACTCAGAATTTACAATAAAATCACTTCAGGAGATTGTGTATTTAGTGCTTTTTTCATTTTAAATGAAGGGATTAAGAACAGAGGCAAAAAAAACAAACACTCACAGACTTTAAATATAGTTATATTCTTATCTACTCCTATCATTTTGTCACATTTTGTCTTCTTCTCACTGCTGCACGTGATGGAGCAAGCAGTCGTGCTGGCTTGTTGCACCCATTAAAAAAAGTACTGCTCCAACAAATAGCCATAGAAATGCCTCCCTGCTAAACCAGATGACTTTTAAATACCATCAGATTGGAGCTCCACGTGCGGATGGCTTGCCGTTGTCTGTTCAGCTCGTTGGTGGTCGGGATGACCTTTCAAACCTCAGTGCTTCAGGCCCCACTGCCTGTCTCCAAACAGCTCCAGCTTTGTGTGCTCACTTTGGGAGATGCAGGCCCAGGACTTGCTGCTCTGTCAAACCCTTGAATCCCAGCAATAGGCCTTTGTTCCATTAAAAAAAAAGAAAAGATATCAGAGGATGCTATTGCATTGAGTTTCTGAGAATCAGGGTAAAATATATTTTGGTTTGCAGGCCATTTTGAATGTAAAGTCGAGTGTTTACTTTCTTTCAGGAATATTAATAAAATAATGCTTAATTCAAGGAATATGACACGAGAGGCAGGTCTGTGCTTTGGTTGTAGGCATGATGCCACAGTCCAAAAGCTGATGATGATCACAGCCATGTTGATATTCAGAATAACAGCACTTGAGCATGACATTGCTTTTATACAATAGCTCTACAAACACAATTTATTAGTTCACAGTAATACTAATGCATCTCCAAAAATGAGAAAACCATGAAAAAATTCATTTGTGTTCTTAATTTAAGTCAAAAAGGTAAACAGTCATATAGGTTATATTCATTACATGTAAGGTGACATATTTAAACTGTTTATAAAATATTGACACTCTCTGAATAGTAATTTACTCAAAATGAAATATTCTAATAATTTGAGATTCTGGATGTCTGATTTTTTTGTGCAATAAGCCAAACTGATCAACGATGAAACAGAAAAAAACTTGAAATATGTCACTTTACATGTAATTAGACACTTGATCTTCACAATATTCAAATGTTTTAATGCGGCACTCTAAGTAGGAACAAATCATGATTTATGTATTTATTTATTCAGTTGATCCCACAACTGAATGTATACTGGACTGTTGTCAAGTAACAGAAATGTTTTCCTGCACACTACCTTGCTAGCTTGTGTAGCTCTATATTACTGCAGGCCAGACATTATGTCTTTTTCTATGTTTCCATTTATGGTGAAACCAGTAAATAAAGAGACTGTTGGAATCACTTTGTTGGCTTATATAATTTGGATGAGTTAACAGCTTGATCAATTCTGTAAGGGATAACAGCCACTGAGGTGTCTTATTATATTAGCGGACAGGGAAAAGAGTCAGAAGTCCAATCATTTGGTATAACACGACACATGAAGGCCGTTACTCCACTTATACTTATTTTTTGTGCATTATTGTGAACAAAAAAAGCATGAGGAGAACAAACTCCTTATTTTTTTTGTAAATTTGTTATTGGCTGTTGTACTGGGTTACTCAGGTTGAAAATAAGAGGAAATTTAATATAATTAGTAAGGTTACCATTCAAAGTTTCCAGAACATTTTTATATAAAGGTGATTAAACTGTTTTTAAAATTAATTCATTAGTTTTTTTTACTTCATATGTGTGTCAATATAGGCTTTAATAGTCGCTTACCAGTCAATCAGGAGTATTTCTCCCCTCCATGGTACATGTATAATGTACTGTTGTATAATAAAGAGTAATTTCTGACTTGTAGCTCTTTGAAATAATCTGAAATTCTGTATGTTATTATTACAAACCGGATTCCAAAAAAGTTGGGACGCTATACAAATTGTGAATAAAAATTGAATGCAATGATGTGGAGATGGCAAATGTCAATATTT
>BRDA01075820.1:53209-69934 GCA_036984385.1 Crenuchus spilurus | reverse complement strand
CTAATATCTCCTATTCTAGTGATTAATAGTGTTTATTGAGGTTGTTTATGGACTAAAAAAAGCCTAGCTCTGCTGGCCATTGAGAGGACACTTGTTGGTACGACAGGGTCACAGATCATTTTCTTGAAAAGGAATGGAGGGTAGAATTTACGTATAAATAAACCGACACATTTTATGATGTAGCCGGAATTGAGCTTCCCCTCCTTGAAAGACCAGCATCTGCCACTGATATATATATATATATTGAAAACAGTCCACCAGTTCATGATTGTGTTGAAATTGCATCTCACAGATTTGAACCTCCTGGAGAGCATGTTTTTGATAAGAAGCAAGTGGACTTCTTGCTCCTTATTTATGCAATGAGAGTTAATTTTTTTTACCATTCGATGAATCACCACGTGTATGCTGATTTGTAGCTTCGGGCAAAAAAAGTGTCTGGTGCGTCTGCACCCTTCACTCCGTCTAAATGGCAACGGAAATCAAAACAGCATTAAATTCGACACAAACATGAAACATGCACCTCTAATGGGGCCTCCCACTTAGGTATAGTGCTCACTAGCTCAATTTGTGATGTATCAAGTTCTCCAAAGTCCAGCATGCTTTGCACCGCTGGCAGAAAAAAGCGGGTGTGGTACGGTTGCGGAATGATAAACTTGCTGACAAAATTTGCAGGAAATGTGCACTTAAACGATTCGAGAAATGAGTTGGAGAAAGCGCTTACAAAGGTCTGTGTAGATTAGTGTGGATAGATGTGCTGTGCATTATGCACATGTGAATAAACTTTTGTTTTCCTGAGTGCATTTTATATGGTTTGATATGTAAATATGCCATATTTTCCCCTGTTTTCTTTTAACATCAGTTTTTATATGTCTAACAAGCCAGTTTAGACAGAATAACAGCAGTATTACTGCCTCACTCTGAAAATGAGCAAATAAAGCAAATGTTGCTTTTTCAAATATGCTATTTTTTGTAGAACATGACCTGTTTTGGTGCCCTACATTCTTGTTATTATCAAAGATGAACTGCAAAGTGTTTTGGGTAAAAATAAAAGTCAAACAGTCCAACATGGTCAGCAGGTCTAAAGTGTTAAGCTGCTAAAGGTCTCTGTAATTGGGTAATTACTTGGAAGTTATTATTTGTGAGTGTTAAAACAGGAGTACGGAGCAGAAAATTCTCCAAAAACTCAGCAATTAGCAGTGCTTCATTCTTTTCTGCCCTTCTTCCTCATATTATGCATTTCGTAGTTTGAGTCTTGGCATCTTGGTTCTTCTTGGTTCATTGGTCCCCGTGCACTTAGAGAGTTTTTCTTTTGAGGCTTGATGTCTTGGTTTTTCTTGGAGGTTCATTTTTATGCTCTTTTGGATTTTCTCATTTTAAATCTTTTCTTCTCTGTAGTTACTCATCATGCTTTTAGGGAGGTTTTCCTCTTACTCCCAGAGGTTTTTCCTCATGCCCATACATGTTCTTAGCACTCAACTCTCCAGCCACTTTATTAGAACCTCTCTCTTGTAGCTCTATCTTTCTTCTTCCTTATGCTTTTATGAATTTTCTCATTTTCAGTCTTGCTTCACCCCTCATGTGCTTACTGAGTTTCTCGTTGTGAACCTTAGTTCCTCTCATACCCCCTTTCCACCAATGTAAAACTGGTTGTGTTCCTGTTCATGTACCTAATTTTGAACAATGTTGTTTCCCCCAACATAAATCAGTACTGGAACCTGAAAAGTTGGAAACAAAGAGTAATATGTTCTTCACTGTGGTGTTTGAAGTTGTCTTGTGCACTGGTAACTTCTCTGAAGAAGACTTCTCTTTTTTGTGTGTTTGGTGTTCAAAATTCAGTGGCTTCTCTATAATGTAAAGACATCAAGGGGGAAGCCGTGACCTGGTGGTTAGGGATCTGGTCTTGTGACTAGAAGGTCACCAGTCTAATCCCCAGCCATGCCCTTGAACAATGCACCTAACCCCCAGATGCTCCCCAGGCGGCATGGATAGGGCTGCCCACCACTTCAACCACATGTTCTCACAGCCTATTGTGTTCAACAGTGTATTTTCCACTGCACGGATGAGTTAAATGTAGAGTTGTGTACATATCACATTGGCAAAACGTTTCTCTCTAATCTAATCGAAAAAAGCTTTTTTACAAACACCAGGGGCTCTATTTACTTCAACTTACTATCTGTTTAGATGTGTTGTGAATTGTGCAACACCCTGCTTTGATGATGCATGCTTGGTTCTGATCAAAATTGGGGTAAACGTGGGCCAGTTCCCTTGACAACACCAAGATTATTAGATTCCCAGGTCTGTGACTTTCAGACCTTAGCAGATCCTGGAAAGACAACAAGAGGTGAAGCTTACCACCTCAGGCAAACATTTTGGACCTCATTCCTAATGCTAGGCGGGTTATTCTCACAAAATCTGACTTATGAGTTGGCACGATGAATTTTGATAAACAAAGTATATGTCAACAAAATAATAAATATAAAATCAGAAAGATCTTTCTTTGATCTATCTTGCACATGTTTGAAATTGACATTTTAAGTATTTATTTTTTAGTTTTTTCACATTTTAGGGTAGAATTCTAATTTCCACAATGTGTCCATCTCAGAATTTTTTTAGGTTGTGTGTAAATTTTAATATATAATAATAATAATAATAATAATAATAATAATAATAATTAAAACTTAAATGCATATCATACTTTAAACACTTATAGTAAATAAACATGGAAGATTTAACATTTATCAGTCAAAACAATAAAATTAATAAGGTAAACGTATGTGTCCAACACCAATTTTGTCATCCTCCGCAACATTTTCAATCATTGTTTAAATCCACAAGGAATTGAAATTTTCTATGCATTTTTGAAGCAAGGGAAGACATTGGCTGTGACACTGAAAATGGCTACCAGGATAGCAGCTCTTCTTATATCTCTCTAGATAAAACTTAAAAAATTGCTCATTAAACTGTCTACACGATTCTTTGGTTCTCATTACCGATATATTAAGTTTTGAAGTAAAAAAAAAGACAGTTTTTATTTTTGATTGTGATGTACTATATTAAAGTCTAAATATAAACAGTGGGTGAAAATTTAACTAGGCCTCATGGTGCCTCCATAGTTAGCAAAAATGGTTAAGGTCACTCATCCTCTGCCTAATTGAGAAATTGACTATGAAACATCATATAGATGTTTACTTCCTGATTGTCATAACATGAATTCTGTGCACAGAATAAGATGTCAGACTTCTTGGATACAATTAGTTTATTTATTTATTTATTTATTTGTTGATATTAAATATATGCATTGTGTATTACTTGACAGACAGGTAGCTATTAAGAAAAAAAGGCTAAAGATAAAAACCCGACTGTCAAAGTTTAGGGACAAGATTTAAAGCAATCCTGAGCTACTTTAGGAGTACAAAGAAAAGAAAGACAAAGGTTATGAGAATTTATAGGAAAGAACTATAACTATCATTTAGAAAATTGCACACTCATTCATTTGCACACCCAGACACAATTGTTCCAGTTGAAAAGTTACATACTTAGTTATGCATTTCACAATTTGATCATTCCTATAATTTTCCATTTCCAGGTATCAGGAATGTAAGCAAAATATGAAAATAAAAACAGCTCATGATCTTTCCAAAAAACAGAAAGAAAAGGCAATGGAGGGAAAACTCCCCCCCAAAAAAAAATTACAGAAATTTGATAATTTGAACTTCATGAAAATAAACATTCTTTTTCACAATGGAGTATTGTGTGTTAAATGTGTAAGCGAAGATGTTATCTGTACTCTTGCTTAACTGTGAAGATATTAAACTGCTTAACTTGCTAAATCTCACTTACAAAATATTTGG
This sequence comes from Crenuchus spilurus, assembly GCA_036984385.1. Taxonomy (NCBI): domain Eukaryota; kingdom Metazoa; phylum Chordata; class Actinopteri; order Characiformes; family Crenuchidae; genus Crenuchus; species Crenuchus spilurus. The sequence continues at coordinate 66,083 of BRDA01075820.1, read as the reverse complement.
CCTCATTTTTGAAACATCATTCTCATTACCAAAACTGTTGTTTATTAACAAATTAATTAATTATCAGATAGTCAGATATTTTTTTTAGAAATTGAATTTTGCATAATTCATAAAGCTTTTTTTATCTAATCTTGGTGTACTAAAAAACATTTTAGTTTTCAGTTAAATATTGTAAAAAAAAAAAACATGGTGTAATTCATTCAGCATGTTGTGGTAATGAGACAAATTAGAAAACATTAAAAATAATAAATACAAAAAATGGTTACTCTACATATTTTTATATAGCTCTGTCCATGAATGTTGTGAATCTCCTTTCAAAATTACCAAAATAAATTTTTTTCATCATATATTTAGTGTAATGTCACGTTGCGGTAATGATACACTTTTGTGGACTTCATCTTTAAAACTCGAATAAATACACATAAAAAAATCCAATAAATGTTCTGAAATTAATATTCACATTAAGTTTAGACCTTAAAATTCCTTTTGATGATTTAAGATTTTCTTTAAATGCATTTTGAAAATTTTCATGTTAGATGCCTGCTAAATCAGGTTTTGGTGAAAATGACCCAGGCGTGGGCTCGAGGTAATGGTATTGGACTGTGGAGCAGTGGAACTGTGTTCTCTGCTCTGCTCCATCCAATCATATTCTCACAACAGTGTTCCATATAGCATAACTACCAGTACTTAGATCTGTATAAGTTGTTGAATAAAAACGTGTTGCTATAGCCTGAGTACATAGATGTGAAGCAAAACTGATTTTGGCATCTTTGATTTTCATAACAGCAGGAAGCAAACTACTGGAGAAAATAGCTTTTAATCACTATCATAATCAGATTACTTGAGACAGAGAGAGTGCTGAGATAAGAGACAGCTGGTGCCCAAATGGACAGTGTTTGTGATTGATGATAGTGTTTTCATATCTGGGAAACATCTTCCACCCATCCTGTATCATCTTTTATAAGATCGCAGATGTTGGCTCATTTCTTTAATTTTGTTTATAGAAGGATTTATAAAAAAAAATTCTTTTGGTTTTGCTTTATTTTTTTCACTGTGTATTAAATTCAGCAAATGAATGGAAATTATATACCAACATTAGTAGTTTTCTTTCTTGTAGCTTCACCCACCCGCCCACTCTGTTAGATACTTCCCTTTTATTTCCACTTACTTTCAATTTTGTCAGAAACTCCTCTTTTGTAGCTATACCCACTGTCCACTTTATCAGAAAAAACCTCTCATGTAGCTCCACCCACTGCCCACTTTATCTGAAACTTCTCTCTTGTAGCTCCACCCACTGCCCACTTTATCTGAAACTACTCTCTTGTTGCTCTATCCACTGCCCACTTTATCAGAAACTCCTCTCTTGTACCTGCACCTTGCTGGTGTACAGTTAAACTGTAGCTCATCTGTTGATGTACTTTTTGTGTTGTACAGCCTCTAGACCTTCATTATTGGTCAGTTTCTTTTGCCAATTTTAACCCCTTCCCAATGTAGTAGCAGCCAGTTAGCCCATCCAACCCATATGACTCTCCCCATCACTTTGCAATGTCCCTGACCCTAGAAGGGTGAAGTCAAGCATCAAGCCACTTAAGAGTTGTGTGTTGTGGCCACCACCTCTTTTAGAACTACTTCTCATACACCTTCACCGGGGAGCCAACACACTATGAGGAAATTCCCAGGTTCAAATAGACAAATCAGTAGATGCCTGAGCCAGGGGACATTTTAATATGAAAGTGATAGGGAGAGAGAGCGCCATCTACCCACCCAGAGAGAGCACAGCCAATTTTTGCTCTCTTGCCCCGGCTGTTGATGGCAAACAGAATGACCAGGATTTGAACTCACAGTCCTCTGGTCATGGTGTCAGTGTTTTAGCCTGCTGAGTCACTCAGGGCTCTATTGGTCAGTTTTTTATGTCTGGGTGAAGGTTCACACATAGTCCAGCAGTGACACTGACATGGTAATATTTTTGGTCAGAAACTGACAGTTTATAATTGTATACCTATATAGTGGGGCTATAAGGTAGGTGACTAGTTCAGTAAGTGGCTAGTGAGGACAAAGTGTTCATGATCAATTGAATGTTTAATTTAAGCTACATGTTTTTAAATTAAATTTTCAAGCTGGAAAAGCTAACTGAATGTGGAAAAAAATCAGTCACATTAGCTTGATGTTGAGGCAGGTGTAGTGTACTTTACAGATTAGTGTTTGGTTGTGTTTCTGCTTTATCTTTGTTATGTTTTGCTCCAACTGTGCTAATTAGCAGGAAAGGGAGTGTGAGGTGAGAGCAGGCTTAACTAAATCATCTCTTTAATGGAGAGTGATGCTGATGATGCAGCGTGTCACTGCGGTACAGCTGCTGTGTGTCAACTCCAGAGCAGAGTGAAATAAGTAATGTAAGGAGAGTACAGTGAGGAAGATACACACATACCTCACAGACTATAAATACACTGAGCTGTGACTGCTTCTGCTTTTTACCAATAAAGAAAAGTTTTTTCCTCTATATTGTTGCACAGTAGATGTTTTGATATTGTGTCAGATATGAAGTGTTGGACATACATCAAATCAGACGTTTCTGGCTGTTTCTGTGAATACCTTTGTTATATTACAGCAGCTCAGAAATACAGTTCAAACATCTCCTGAATCTGTAGAGTCTGTTCTTGCCCATTCATCTTATTTATAGTGTAACGCAGCTGAGTCAAAATATGAAGATGCACACAGTTGAAAAATAAAGAAGTTTAATAAAGAAAATCAAACAAGAACATAGGATAAACAACCAAGATATAATAAGGAAAAGTCACACAGGCCTACAGGCTAATACTGCCTCACAAAAGAACTAGCTAATACCACACAGGATAACTGACTAGAACAAAGGAAAAATGACCGAGGCTAGCAAGCTAGAACACAGAAAAAGCTACTCAGGCTAACAGGCTAGAACACAGGAAAAGCTACTCAGGCTAACATAAACAAAACATAAAGGGCCTTTGGGAGAAAGAGACAGAGGGCTGTGCATAAGCAATATCGAGCCCTGAACAGGCGTCAGAGCTCAGCTTAAATGCAGCATGAACTAAGGGTTTGATCATGATCAGGTGAAGAGATCTGTGACTGGGGTGTGAATTAGAGGAAGGGATTCTGGGATTTGTAGTGTTTAGTGGGGCTGTGGACCTAGGGTGAAACAAGGTGAGCAAGGGCTGATGGGAATTGTAGTGTGGATGATACGAGCTAGACAAATAAGAATTTAAACTGAAGGAGTGAGAGTGCATGTGAAAGTGGAAGCGAATGGGAGAGAGGCAAATCTTGGTTGAGCAGAGGATACAGTGGCCCATGGAATCACATCACAACAACATTTACAAAGAAAAATCAAAAGCTGAGAACACAACAGCATTAACAAAAAACGTAACAACATTAAAAAAGCACAGCACAATGACATTAAGCACAGCACAACAACATTAAGAAAACCCACACCGGAAATGCTCCCGGCCACTAGGGGGTGATGTTTAGCTGTTGACATTGTACTGAAAGCATAAGCATGATTTAAATTGTTTATCACGTATCATTTTATCATTTTGAATTTTGTAAATTACATTGTTGTTGTATCCTTTTGACTTGAATAGTTGCTGCATTGTGCCCTCAAGTGTTTTTTTGCTCTTGAAAAAGAAAGTAAAAACATGTTCATGTCTAAATTTTGTGGTTCATTTTTCCATGTCATGTAGCTGGTAGCACTCATCATAACTAAATAAAAAAATGTACAGCCAATCCATGTGATCGGTATCAGTGATTGGCAGCGTTAAAACTGATTGGAGCATCCCTACTTAAAACATAAATTGACCTCAGACTACAATTCTCTCTCAGTATAACTATCATCAGAAAAGTTTTGTTAGAATCATTAAAGCCAAACAACATGGCACATTATGGGTCCTTTACATTCATTTGTAGCAGAACCGCAATGTCTTGTATAGTGAATAGGGCATAGTTTGAGATACTGTCTCATTTACAGATGCTCAACCTCATTGATGTCATTAGTATGTCAATCTGGTCACACTGTCAGGATTCTTCCAGTTGTGTACTGATTGGTTCTCATTTTAAACTAGATAATCAGCTCCACCCCCACTATAGGACACTGAGTCTAAATACTGAACATGTTTATTATTTATGATTATGAATGTGGTGCAGTCCTGACTGTACTGGGAGAAGATCAGAGGGGTAAAGTCTGGATTATAGATGCCACTACACTACAGAATCATATGGGAAGATAATCAGTTATGATCCTCCTGAGATAGGGAGACCCTTTGTGATAGTTGGGAGAAGCAAATCAGCTTAAAAATCAGCCTGATTATTCTGTAGTGTGAACCAGGCTTAAAACAACTCAAAGCTTTCTTTATTTTTAGTTTTAAAAGACCCCAAAATGAATGGGAGTGAATGGAAGCCTGAGTAGCTTTGGATGGCCAGTGCTGGGGGCCTGTGTGAAGCAGAGCATTGGAATACTGTAGTGGGTTTTGTCATAATCATGTCACTGATATTTTTAAATGGGCAGATCTGGTTTGTTTGTCTTAACATGTATATATTAGTATCTCAGATAGTCTGTAGATTAAAAGCGTGCACATACAGTGCTGCTTGAATATTTGTGAACCCTTTAGAATGTTCTATATTTTTGCATAAATATGACCTAAACCGGGGGGCACGGTGGCTTAGTGGTTAGCACGTTCGCCTCTCAGCGCTGGGGTCTTGGGTTCGATTCCCCATCTGAGCGGAGTTTCCATGTTCTCCCCGTGTCTGCGTGGGTTTCCTCCGGGGTCTCCGGTTTCCTCCCACAGTCCAAAAACATGGAGGTCAGGTGAATTGGGTACTCTAAAAATTGTCCGTAGGTGTGTCTGTGTCTGTGTGTGTCACCCGGCGATGGACTGGCGCCCTGTCCTGGGCTTAGTTGAATAGTGTAATGCCCTGGGGGACTAACTGCGACCCTAGTAAGGATTAAGCGGGTGTGATAATGAATGAATGAATGAATGACCTAAACCATCATCAGATGTTCACACAAGTCCTACAAGTAGATAAAGAGAAACCAGTTAAACAAATGAGACCAAAATATTACACTTGGTCATGTATTTATTGAGGAAAATTAACCAATATGACATTTGTGAGAGGCAAAAGTATGTGAACCTTTTCTTTCAGTGTCTGGTGTGACCCCCCTTTGCAGCAATAACTGCAACTAAATGTTTCCGGTAACTGTTCTTTAACTATTCTTTGTTAGAATGACTTGTGTGCTTAGGGTCGTTGTCTTGCTGCATGACCCACCTTCTCTTGAGATTCAGTTCATGGACAAATGTCCTGACATTTTCCTTCAGAATTTTCTGATATAATTCACAATTCATTGTTCCATCAATGATGGCAAGCCGTCCTGGCCCAGATGCAGCAAAAGAGGCTCAAATCATGATACTACCACCACCATGGTTCACAGATGGGATAAGGTTCTTATGCTGGAATGCAGTGTTTTCCTTTCTCCAAACATAACACTTTTCATTTAAACCAAAAAGTTCTGTTTTGGTCTCATCCATCCACAAAACATTCTTGCTGTGATCTTTGTTGGTCGACCACTCCTGGGAAGGGTAACACTGGTTTTGAAGTTCCTAAATTTGTACACAATCTGTCTGACTGGATTGGTGGAGTCCAAACTCTTTAGATATGGTTTTGTGACCTTTTCCAGCCTGATAAGCATCAACAACTCTTTTTCTGAGCTCCTCAGAAATCTCCTTTGTTCATGCCATGATATACTTCCACAAACATGTGATGTGAAGTGCAGACTTCGATAGATCCTTGTTCTTTAAATAAAACAGGGTCCCCACTCACACCTGATTGTCATCCCATTGATTGCAAACACCTGACTCTAATTTCACCTTCAAACTAACTGCTAATCCTAGTAGGTTCACATACCTTTGCCACTCACAAATATGTCATATTGGATCATTTTCCTCAATAAATAAATGAGCAAGTACGATATTTGTGTTTCATTTGTTTAACTGGGTTCTCTTTATCTACTTTTAGGACTTGTGTGAACATCTGATGATGTGTTAGGTCATATTTATGCAGAAATAGAACATTAGAACATGAATTTAATTCATTTTTAGAATACATTTCTATTTTTTAAATAACTAAATTCAGTTTAGCATGATATTCTAATTCATATCAGATTAACATTTTAATAAAATAATATTAAAATTAAGTTCTATAGAAAATATATCTACAATATTTTTGAAATAAAATTAATATATAGAATGAAGGTCTAATGAAACTGTGAAATTAACATCTATATCTAAAATACATTTCCAATAAAAGTGTAAAGGTTAATATTGTGAATACAGATCTAAAAACATTAATTAAAAAATACAATTTGTAATAAATTTAATATCCAGATAATTTCAAATGGATCAACATTTTAGACTGATAGATTGACAATAAATTCAGTTAATAAACTGTACTGAAATATTATTTTTAGGGTTGAGCCTAAAGCATTTGTGATGAGTACACTCACTTGTCAATATCTGTGCTCGTGTCTAAGGAAAATCCTCATTGGGTAACTGACTGTCTTCACAATCTGTGATTGGCCAGTCATACAGAGCACCCGCCCCTCCCTACACAGATGCATCTCTCAGTGTGTGTGAGATTGGGGCACAGCTCTGGCTGAACAGACAGTCATTCAGTCACACACACAAGCACTCACAGACACACACACACACACAAACCTTAATCAATATTGTTTAACTTTTTGTGGAAAAAAAATGCCAAGAACGTTTAGTAAAAATAAATAAATAATTGAAAGAAAAATAATCACTTTGATCATAAAATAAAAAAATAAAAAAGAAAGTTGTGTTGAGTATGACAACTCTTGTTCATGAATAGTAAATAGTTCTCTTACTTTTGTTATCACAAACATTGATTTGAATCTCAGTTTTGAAAATGTGTAAATAGTTTTCAAATAAACAATACATATAGCAACTTCTGACCAATCCATATCAATTTCAGATTTAAAATAATGTACAGATTTAAGCCCCACTCACTTCTAGTTAAACTACGCCCAATTCCGGTTTAGGCTCTGCCCACTGCGAGTACAGATATGGATACAGATCATTTAGATGGTTGTACAGATACAGATAGTGGTGTACTCACTCATCCCTAATTATTTCTATGTCTGTTCAATATATTTACTATATATAATAGGATTTTTATATTTTTGTAATATTTTAAACTATTTAAGGGTTCTTATGAGATCACAATATTCTATACATTAAGGAACCTGTAGTTTTTAAAAACAAAACAAGAATATTCAGAAAAAATACTGTTTCATCTTAATGTCATTAATAAAAATAATAATAACTATTATATTATTCAAAAGGATTATTATTATTATTATTATTATTATTATTATTATTATTATTATTATTACTTTTTTCTGGTGTGTTCTGAGCCTTTGCTCTGTAACTCCATGTTGCCTGTTGACGTCAGGTTAGTTGGAGCCTCCTGTGTTGTTATTGATTGAGCTCCTGTGTGTCTGTCTGCAGTTTCAGGATGATCTGTATCGGCCGTTTGACCCCAGCGGGTGTTGGGCTGTTAGCTTAGAGTGTTAGCCTGTTCTAGCCAATCCGACTCAGGCTTTACGCTCTTCATCCTGCTGTTAACTGCAGGTCAGCTGCTGAGAGGACTTTTTCCACAAACTGCTGAGAGCTGTGAGGCTGTGTGAGAGGAGATTGTATATATCAGCGTTCACTGTTAAAAAAATTATTACTAAAATGTTTTTGGAGAACCATATTTCATTCTTGAATGTATTAGATTTGTAAATGATGTGAAGACCCTTTTCATCCTATTTTTCTGCATACCTAAGCTCTTTGGACAAAAAATCAATAAACTCAGACTTCTGCAGATGGCGCTGCACGAGGATGATCACGTTATGAATACCTGCAGGGTGTGTGACAGGAGTCATAGATTGTGAAGAGGTGGTACAGTGCAGTGAATGTATCTTTCAATGTGTGGAAAATGTGTCACAAAGCAGATGTAAATGATAATTAGTGATTGTATTTGGGTGCTCAACGTCACAGTGTGAAGGAAGCAGCTGAATTTGCAGGTGTATAGATGTGTACAGTCATACAGTCTAACAGCAGTGGTAAACATCTCAGTCTTCAGGAAACTCTCCTCAGAAATGTGGCTGAAAGATGGAAAGGGACTGCTGGTGTGTTTCACAGCTTGTGCATGAAAATCTCTTCACTTCCAGACAATAATTGTTTCTAGAAGTCAACACAGGTCATTCACAACCAGTTTTGAAAGAACACTCCACAGAGAAATGGAAGCGCTTGCATAACCTCTGTCAGGAGACTCATTGCTACGTCATTCATTCATTCATGAATCTGAAAAATCTCATACCTCCATCTGCATATATAAAACTACCCTGCCTTCTGTTGTCTGGGGGTTGGTTCTGCCCCTTGCCTTTCTTCTACTCGACAGGACCTGCCATGACCTGATGCTCTGAGACCTTGGCCCATGACAGGGCTTATGCCAAAAAGACTTTCAATACTTATTAATTACTAACATATAATCTAGGGCTGAAACAATTACTCAAGTAACTGAAATAATTCAGTCACAAAAAAATGTTCAAGGAAATTCTTTGCCTCAAGGTAGAGGTCTGCATGGGACTGATTTTTTAGTCCCGCTCCCACATGTTTTCGTCCCGCTTCCGACTGCTCCCTCAATAAAATCGTCATATTTGGTCCCGCTCCCGCCCACCACATAAACATGTCTGCCCGCTCTCGCCCGCAGTCCTCACAGGGGGAGGAGGCGTTTCGTTCGGCGCACGCGAGTTGAGGTTGTCCTTCAGTGTGTGTTTGGGGTGCGCAAGCAGTCTCGTACAGAGACAGATGGAGGGGAGCGGATGTTGCTGGATCAGTTCTGGGTTGGATGTAAAATCCGGAGTTACTGCTCCGTAGCCCCGCCCTAGTACTGCCCCTGATCCTCCCATCAATCTGATTAACTATACAGAACTTAAAATTTACTTTAAATTGTGCTGGTAGAGAAAAGGTAACTTGGCAAATTCAGTATAATACAGAACAGTCTTATTATTCCCTATTGGAGAACATTTTGCATAAAAAACAGAAACATATAGAATGTTCTCTGAGCTGCTGATGAGATCACAGTTTAAGTTACTCACATAAACAAATTAATCACATCTACCAACACAGGATGATGACTACATTAATAAAACACTAAGCCAACATGACACAACTGCATAACATAACCAATATGAACAATTTATAACTGTTTTTCAACCGTGTACTTCCCGCAAGTGCTTCTGGGTGATGACGTCACCCTCGACATGGCCAATCAAATCTAATTTTTAAAATCATGGCCTAATGAATAATTATTAGTGCAGAGAGAGCCCGTGTGCGTGTGTGTGAGAGAGACAGAGAGAGAGAGAGAGAGAGAAAGCGCGCGCGCGTTTGTGTGTGTGTGTGTGTGTGTGTGTGTGTGTGTGTGTGTGTGTGTGAGAGAATGTGTGAGAGAGAGAGACAGAACGTCTGTTCACGTGACTCTCCGCCAGTAGACAAAACTAAGGACAAACAGGATACCCTATATGTGTGAAGTTGTATTTCATAGTTTATGTACATCATAAAAGTTTCACAGAAATGTTGATTAAATGTTGTTTAGTTCTGGAGCCAATAAGCCAAAGGTTTATATTTTCTAATAAAAGTGTTGACTTTAAATAAAAACCTTTTGTGAGAAATAGCAGCCAATTGTTTGCTCATTTTAAGAGACCTTTCATGTTGCATAACACATTACTGATATAGTTGTTTAAAAACAAAAAAAAATGTGATTTATCTGATTACTCAATTAATCGATAAAAAACCCCACAGAATACTCAATTACAAAAATATTCTATAGTTGCAGCCCTAGTATAATCATTCAAATAACATAATTTCATTAACATCTATGGCATTCACATTCCCTGACTCTAAATCTTTATGACAGAATTGCAGACCATCAACATATGCAGCAGAGTGGCAGTAAGAGGCCTTCAGCCTTGTGCGCTGTCGACCACAATTCTGAGGAGAGTTTCCTGTAGACTGAGATTTTTAGCACTGCCAATGTTGCTAATGTTAAATAGTAATGTGATGGACACTGTTAACTGTATGTGCATAAAAGTCAAACTTCACATTGAACCAATTTTTCTGTGCAAGCTATAGGATTGTAAACATGTTATTTAAAACTTCTTGTATAAATTTACTTGTATAAAATTGTTTTAATAAAATAAATGCAAATAAACACAAATAGAGTAAAAACTAACATTAAATTTGTTGTTAAAAGAGCTAATATCCTGGTAGCTAAAAGAACAAAGTTTGGTTAGAGATGTTCTCCACATGGCTCCAGTCATCAAATAGATTATTCTTCGCCTGAACACTTAAAAACAAGCAGAAAAACACTGGAGTGAAGGCAGTGACCGACACGACACAAGCCATTTTCAGCTCTTCAGATCTTGTCAAATGCACTGCGTACGTTACGAAACCAGTTCACCAAATAACTTTAAATATCATACAAACCGAAATAGAGGCGAGCTGAAGAAAACCTGAGTACTGAAGAGAGCAACGTGAACTAGAGTGAAGCCAAGCACAGAAAGATCAGTCACTGTCTCTATAGCTCTGGCTCTTGCTGCAGAGAAGTGTCTGTGTAGGGAAGGGCAGGGGCTCTGTGTGACTGGCCAATCACAGATCGTGAAGACAGTCAGTTACTCAATGAGGATTTTCCTTCAGCACGAGCACGGATATTGACGAGTTTTACTCGTATCATGCTTGTACTCATCAAAAATGCTTTATTCGTACCTGATACTCGTCTGAAACAAGTATCCGGCTGAACCCTAGTGCCTAGAACTTGTGCACAGTCCTGTAGATAATAAAAGTCAATTCACCAAATGATCACTTAATTGTTGATTCACTGTACATCTATAGAAAACATCTGAAGAATCTCAGCAGCAAAGAATGCCCACATCCTGAACTGAACAACATTTAGAATAAATTGTAATTATCTACTGAACTGGACTTCCACAGTCTTTAACCTTTTCCTAATGTGTCAGGAAGACAGATTTGGCGAGCTCCTGCCAGGACACCAAACACGTTTGAAGAAGGACAAAGCATCAGGGAGAGAAGGCAGAGAGAAAGTAGGAAGTGATGGAGAGAGTTTGGATATTTGCCAGCTCAGTGCCCCAGACGCCCTGAAATCTTCTCCAATCAGCCCTCCTGGACCGAACCACCCTGCTTGCCTGCAGATGGTCCAAATAAAGGAATGACCTCATCTACACCTCACTGCAATCCTCTGTTCTGATTGCTTCTTCAGTCTAATGGGGTCACACATACTGATGGAGAGTGATCCATAACTTTCTCATGATTCCTCCTGGGGCTATAGATGTCAACGTCTCTACATTAATCTGGCTTACACAAACGGTAATACACCCACAGGTCACTTCATTAGGTACACATACACTCATTGTCCATTTGACCAGCTCCACTGTTCATATAGACTCTTAAAAATAAAGGCACTACCAAGGGTCCCCCCCTTTCAACAGAGCGCACGGACACACAGGAGAGCTCACCAATCGCAACATTTAAATAGTACAGTTTAATTTCTCTGATTTACAAATTTGTTTATTGTTTAGTTGTTAATTTAAGGAACATAGAATTATAACACTTTCTCTCTCTCTCTCTGTCTCTCTCTCTCTCTCACTTACACTCACATACACGTACACACACACACACACACACACACACACACACACACACACACACACACACACACACACACACACACACACACACACACGTAGATTACTACCGTTTTTGTACTTGAACTCAAAAATAGAAGTTCATTCTAAGAGTCAAACTTTCACGTAAAATATTAAAAAAATACGACGGCACCAGAAACGAAACCGGTACAACACGATAACTCGATAAAACCAACATAACGTCACTCGAACATAGAGTGTTCAAATCAGCAACAGAACTCATATTTCGACTTTGATCAGTAGTCTCAAGTTGAAATAAGGTTGAAAGGTAAGGTAGAATTTACTCTGTCGTCACCATTTTCTACGTACATTCTTCACACACACACACACACACACACACACACACACACACACACACACACACACACACACTTTCATGGTCCGGACTGTGTAGATTACTACCGTTTTTGTACTTGAACTCAAAAATAGAAGTTCATTCTAAGAGTCAAACTTTCACGTAAAATATTAAAAAAATACGACGGCACCAGAAACGAAACCGGTACAACACGATAACTCGATAAAACCAACATAACGTCACTCGAACATAGAGTGTTCAAATCAGCAACAGAACTCATATTTCGACTTTGATCAGTAGTCTCAAGTTGAAATAAGGTTGAAAGGTAAGGTAGAATTTACTCTGTCGTCACCATTTTCTACGTACATTCTTCACACACACACACACACACACACACACACACACACACACACTACAGTTGTAGTAGCTCACTTTCATGGTCCGGACTGTGTAGATTACTACCGTTTTTGTACTTGAACTCAAAAATAGAAGTTCATTCTAAGAGTCAAACTTTCACGTAAAATATTAAAAAAATACGACGGCACCAGAAACGAAACCGGTACAACACGATAACTCGATAAAACCAACATAACGTCACTCGAACATAGAGTGTTCAAATCAGCAACAGAACTCATATTTCGACTTTGATCAGTAGTCTCAAGTTGAAATAAGGTTGAAAGGTAAGGTAGAATTTACTCTGTCGTCACCATTTTCTACGTACATTCTTCACACACACACACACACACACACACACACACACACACACACACACA
>BRDA01075820.1:42157-53199 GCA_036984385.1 Crenuchus spilurus | reverse complement strand
TCTCTCTCTCTCTCTCTCTCACACACACACACACACACACACACACACACACACACACACACACACACACACACACACACACACACTTCTTACATGCATCTTTTACCACTGCTGTCTCATTTAAGATGGAATGGAAAGTTGGAATAAAGTTGAACTCTGATGACTAGTTTCAGCTTTATACTCAAGACAACGACTAAACTTGTGAGATACAAGCTCACTGCAATACAACCAAAATAGCTCAATAGCACAACATGGCCAAAGCAAAGACCACGGCAGCATAAAAAAATTATAAAATGCACTTTCAAACTGAGAATCTTACTTGAAGATAAAAACTCAAGTTCATGTTTTTGCCATCATTAGATGTGTCAGGCCTGGTACTTTCACTCGATGATGTTGACATCAAAACTATCAAAATCCATTCTCCTGTTTTGTGTTGATGTGTCGGTTTTATCTAAGTAGCAGTGTAAATATAAAATATTTGCCTTCAGTTCAAACTTGTGGGTGATGTTACATGCAAGGCATGGAGAAAAGTCCCCTTATTGCACAGTAAGGGGAGCCCAACCAAGAAACAGTTGTTCAGTTTCATGTTTTCAGACCCAGACAGTCCATAAAAACAGTTTTAATACTTTGTTTTAATTTTTTTAGGGTTGGTAAGCACTCCAGATACCCAAATTTAGGCATAAAAACACTGAAAAAGAAACATTTAATAAACAACCTTTAAATTGTTATAGAACCTTTACATCAGCTGAAGCCATTAAAAGTTGGTGGGAGTTTGCTCACCATCAAATAGCTGAATCTGAAAGCTGGAGTATATAAAACAAACCTGAGCTACAGCAGCTCATAAACTTAAGTTAGCTCAAGCTCACTTTAAACAACTGTCTTCTCTAAATAAAATAATCACTTGACAAACGATTTCACAATTAAACGTGGTACCTTCAAAATTACTTCAAAAGTATTTGACAATATTTCAAGGTTTAAAACAGTTAATAGAATGAAAAATAGCCTTTTTTAAGTATTAATTTCCTGTGTATGTTTACACAGTTTATCTGCAAGGCACGCACAACACAAAAGCTCCAATAAAACTATTAAAATCAATACATCACAAATAATATTCAATACTATTACAGTGTAATTAAAATATCTCATAATACAAACTATTCATGAAGTAAGTACTGACTAAAAGCTAATGAGATGTTCGAAATTAGCTTAGCATCATTAGCTCACCGTTGCTATTCTTGTTTTTCAACCAAGCTTTCCTTGCTCAATGTAATTTAAAGAGAACCCATGCAGACATGGGGAGAATATGTGTCAGTGCCAAGAGGAGAGCGTGCCAACCACCAAACCACCATGACGCCCTGAGTATAAATCCTTTTCTTCTATCTCTGTTTATTACAGGATGTTTATGCAGAGAGACAGACTCGACCGCTCTCTTTACTGGCCGGATGACAAAAATCAAGTTCACTAGCTTTATGTATTATGTGTCAATAACTAAGCATTTAATTGGCTATTAGTACTTCTGTGGTTTCTGCAGAAAATAAAATAACTTGTTAATTTAGACATTTTGTTTTATTTAAACTCTAAATAAAACTTGTTTTTTCTTCTGTTAAGTGACTGTATTTATTCCAAATTACATTATAGTGTCTTAAAGCTTAAGTCCCTTATTCACTACGTTACCTCCATTTAACACATGTGCTTTTCTTTGGTGTGTAACCTGGGTTATATATAGCTTGAGACTATAACCCCCCTAAAAATGGCCTAGTGATACCCCTGCTGCATTTATACTGTATGAGAGATCAGCAAACTGTGTTGGACTCTGATTGTTCCCCACTTCTGCTTTATATGACAATCTCTTTACTTTGAGATCCTTTGGCTTCTTTGATTCTGGTATTCTTGTCATCAGGACATTGAAGAGCAGCCATGTCCTGTCCTTCTTGTTGCGACTGATAATTCACATTGATGGTCCTATTGGTTCTGATGGTCTGGTCCCATATTACAGTGCAGCGTTTATTGTTACAGGGTGTTGAGTGTAATGAATTGAGTTTAATTCTAGTCTTTTTAAATGGCCTAAAGTGGTAAATGAAACCACAATACATACAATAATCAGCCATAACATTAACTTTGTATCTACACTCATTGTCTTTTTAAGCTCCACTGACCACGTAGATGCATTTGTAGTTACAGACTGTAGTCAGTCTCTTTCTCTGTATACTTTGTTAGCCTCATGAATTCATTCTGTTCTTCAGTTCTTCAAAATACCAGGAGGGGTCAGATCACTCACGTGACTTACTGCACAGCTGTACCATATCAGACTCTCATTAGCATTATTATTTAACCGTTACTCAGAACATTCTTTCTTGCTTGGTATTATCATTCCTAAATGCAAACACTAGTCTGTTTTGCTCTGTAACTACTTGTCTCTTCAGGGTTCCCGCGGGGTCTTAAAAAAGGCCAGATATCCATCCAAGGTCTTAAATTAAATTTATTAAAGTCTTAAATTCCAAAAAAAGTGTAGTCTAATCGGATGTTAGTTTTGCTAACTTCTGCTATCATCAACTAAATGCATCAGTGTAAATGTAGTTCTGTTCACTCTGTTTCTCGGGTGGACTACCGCTGTGGGAACTGCAAAGCCCATGATAACCTCATAACAGACGAAACCAGTTAGCTAGATGCGTCTTATGGGAACTCCCCGTTTCACCTTAAATATGCTGTCAGATACGTTCTTCCGATGACAGCTTCACCAATGCAAATGCTGTTTTTAAGGTAGAATGGAGAGTTTCAATCAGACGCTTTAGCTAACGCAGGGACTTTTTTTCAGCTTAACTACTCATTACGAGCAAACTAGTGAATAAGCCGTTTTGTGTAACATTAACTAGTGTTTCTCTAACTTATATTGTGAGTTGACTTAACAGTGTCATAAAGCTATTTTTGGGCCACACAGTTAGCACAGGTAGCTAATTGTTGGCTAGCTAACTACATTGTTTTTATAAGCTAAAACAGCCAGTTACAGGGTTGCCAGGTCTCAATAAACTCTCCAGGAAAATGCCTGACAGAAGGCCGCGATTCACAAGCTGAAACTCACCCAAAATGTAAAATACAGGTGTAGAACTCTTAAATTTTGTACTTTGTCCTTCATTTCCTTTACTGTTTTATAGTTTAAGGATTTCATATTACTTATTTTATTTGTTGTTGTTGTTGTTGTTGTCAGTAGTAGCATAGTATTTTAAATTAATACACGTTTATTATTAAAATCAGTATAAATTGTACATATTCTACTACTACTACTTATAATAATAATAATAATAATAATAATAATAATAATAATAATAATAATAATAATAATAATAATAATAGTAAAAGTAATAGTAATAGTAATCATTTATTATTATCATAATGGAAAACAGAAGATATCTACGTATTTTTGGCATTTAAAGCATAGTATCCCCTTATCCTTCCTCTCTATTCTTATCTATATTTTCAGATCCCATTCCAGTCAATTATCTAATGTAAGACATCCGATGCTCTTAACCCTCAAGTATTCATCACTGCCTCTTTTTAGATCCTTATGGTTTTAATGCCTCAGTTATACATTCACTAGACGATTAATTCTCCACTGTATTACAATCAATCAATCAAAATGTGTTTATATATCACTTTTTACAATGGCCATTGTCACAAAGCAGTTTTACATGATTAGCATCAGTCAAAACCCGATGCGAGCAAACCAAACGTGACAGAGGCAAGGGAAAACCTATGGGGCATGGTTAATGATCTCCAAAACAAGACTGATTAGGAATAAGCGGGTGTGATAATGAATGAATGAGTTTTATGGTTTGTTTGTATATCCTTTTTGATCATAAACCTGGTCCATAAACTGAAACTGCTAGGCATGAACTAAAACTGCTATCCAAATTTTGAGAACATCTCTCATTATGAAAAATAATATATAACATGAAACAAGGAGAAAATTAATCAAAATTATGGTTGCATTTATAAAAATAGTATTTCATATATACTATTATATATACTACAAATATTTGCAAAAATAGCTATAGGTTCATATTTTTATTTTTATGGACAACAAAGGGAGTATTGGAGTAACAATATTTAACAGACAGCTACGCTCACCTTCTCTTGAGAGTCTTGCACTCTCTGCGTCTTCATCATCGCCATCATCATCACTAATAAAGGTTTCAATTTCTGATATGTTTCCGGTGCCAATTAACTGAAGCACTTCAAGTGCTGTGTACTTTGTAGAATAAATATTTTTGATCTTATTTTACACTGTATTTAACAGATTATTTATCTGTATACACTGCAATTGCATAGTATAGCTTTAACAGCAGCACTAAAAAAACATGCCATTAAGACCACTGTCCACTGCAATGGACAACAAGATTTTAAAAAAATCCTGTGTTTAACTTTTTGATTTTACAACTGATATTGAACTTTTTATTTCACAAACCATCCCTTAAGATTAAAATTAACTCATAACATGAAGAAAAAAAGTATTCTAAAATAGATAAAAATGAGTTAAAATGAACCCTTACTCTTCCTCTTTGGCTGAAGGGCTCTCATTGCTAACTTTACTGTGCTGTTATTTGTTCCCAAGGCAGTGGGCGGGGCAAAGCTGTTATTTGATTGGTTGGTAAATGTCTGTTCTGATGAACAACAGATCTCAATTGGTCTTTTGTGCAACAAAACATAAAAAAAGGAAGAAAACGTGATGTCCATTGCAATGGAGGCAGGGTCTGAAAGGGTTAGGTTGGTGCTTCTTGGTTCTTGGTTCTTGTTTGGGTTTAGATTCTCTTTTGCCATTATGTTTGTAGTTCAGCTCTCAATGTGCTGTTTATTTAGTCCGTTTTTTGGTTTAGGTTTCTTGCTTTCTTGCTTTCCTCACTCGCTCCTTTGAAGCTCCATCGTGTAGTCTGTTCTCTGTTTTGACCCTGTTTATTGTTTGTGTTTGGATTTGCCCTTTATTAAAGTCTGGCTTTGTTTGCACCTGCACTCATCTCCTGTTTCGTGTGCTACGTGACATGGTCACTGTTGTGGAAGAAGCTTAATGTTTATTTTGGTCAGAGGTGAATCTGTCAATAATTGTATGTTGATTTTGTTCAAACAGATGACATAAAGATGTTGTTTTACTGATTATAAATTTACAGCCAACAGGGAACTGCAGCCACAGTCGTGTCCTGCAAGTGTGTGTGTGTGTGTGTGTGTGTGTGTGTGTGTGTGTGTGTGTGTGTGTGTGTGTGTGTGTGTGTGTGTTTGAGCATGTAAGTGAGTCTGTCCACAGAAACATTACAGCCAGGATGAGTAAGTTATTAGATCAGACCACATGCTGGCAGTCCCTGTATCTCCATTTGGTGCCATTAGCAGAGGAGAGGATGCTTTAGTGCAGGATAGATTTTTTTCTGCTTAGTGTTCAGAGGGGATGTGGTCTCTGCTGTGGTTGGAGATGATTCACTTCTGGGGGGCTGTAAGAACAATAATTGCCCAGGGCTTTTTGTCTTATTGCTATTTATTGAAGAGAGAATGAGGTGACGTGCCGGACCCTGCAAGCCTTTAATGGACATCTTCTCCCATTCTAGGCTCCATTCTGATTCCAGATACCAAGCAATAATCGAATAGGACGCGTACAGATGGGTTTGGTTTGGGGGAAAAAGCAGATGTCTAAAATGTTAAGGAGATAAGAAAAAAGACTTTGGTTTCTGGATCCTGGCTTTTAAGGATGGAGATGCTTCAGGCCAACTAAGGGATGTGGAGGATGCTTAAGTAAACAAATGCTGATCTGTGGCTGAATAGATGTTTGCAATGTTGTACGTGCAGCTGCATTGGATTTGTCTACATTTTAATGTTATTCAACCAAAACTGACTGACTTTCAACCTCCTCAACCTGGTGCACCAGCAAGTTGGATATTCTGGAAAAATCCAGAACAAACAACAGTCTGTTCAACAATTATCGGCCAAGCTTCAGGGATGGACTGGAAAACAGAAAGTGAAACTAAAGTGCTCCTCAGGCTGAACAAATCCACTAACCCTCTGCTTTCAAGCTAGAACATTCAACAGAAGTTGACATCAGTGGTCAGCTCTAGAACCATCCATGAAATTTAATCACTTGATGGTTGATGGTTAAGTTCAACTTGATTTTTTTTTTTACTTTCACCTGATAAGAGGGTGGATGAGTCCTGTGAAGCTGTTTGATCATTATTAGTTTGACTGAATGATGGCTGTATCATGGGCTGACTATTGTTGAAATATTAAACCATATTATTCATATTTTTCATAAGCTCCAAAGACAAAAAAGTCACATTTTCTGTGTTTAAGGTGGTAGTAACTTTAGGCACCTGCAGATGACACTACACGAGGATGATCAGGCTATAAATACCTATGGGGTGTGTAATATGATTCATAGTAGAGAGGTGGTACAGTGCAGTGAATGTGTCATTCAGGGTGTGGAAAATTGGTAACGAAGCAGATGTTTGTAAGTTGATGGTCTGTTTCCTCAGCCACTAACTCTACATTGAATATTTATGAGAAAAAGTAGGTGTGAAACACTCTGGGAGAAGTCTATTCTTTAGGTGAGAGGTCTTTCTGTAGTAAATATTCCACACATTGCAAGGTTGGTAATCCAACCAATGGCATGTCCGGAATTACCATAATGGGAAAAACAGCACAGCTGGTCAAGTCGCTCTCACAGATGTGTGTCTGCTTATTTAAGCTCCTCTCACAAGAATCTAAAAATATATTTTGATTCAAACTATATATTTGACAACTAGACCCTTTGTGGTTTTACGGTGTATGTTTGATTTGATCCATCTTGTCTTCTCAAGTGAGCTGGTTCTTTTCATAATGTGTCCAAAATAAGAGAAATTCAATTTTGTGGTTCTGGGCTTCTAGTGCAAGTTGAGCTCTGATTCAGATTCCATTTATCTTTCCAAGGGTCTCTCAGAAATCTTCAACACCAAAATTCAAAGGCATTAGTATTTTTCCTGTGCTGCTTTTTTTGTTGGTCAACTAAAGAACCACAGTCTGGAACTATTCTGTTTGAAGAGGCAAATGGTTACATTTGAAAATCTTCTCCACTTGCTTCATCCTTGTTCTTCTTAGTGTCAGTTTGGTTCTGCTGGATCCATCTGTGTTAATGATTTATCGAAGTAAACAAAATATGTCCAACACTTCAACATTTTCTCCATCAGTGGTACAGTTAATGGTATTTCCTGCTGTCATGACTTTTGTAAGCTTCGTATTAAGGTCTCTTACCTATTGTACTCTGCACTGTACATAATGAGCAACTGTTGCACATGACCATATGTTGGTTTTTCATGCAGTTGAATGAATTTCCAGGGTCTTGCTTGCAGTTCTGTAGTTCAGTCAATTTACATTTGCCAAATGAATCAGAATGAATGTGATGAATTACAACTGATTGATGGTTTCTTGGTGTTGCTGAATGACCTCATTCAGATGATTGGTTAAAGTGGTAGAAATGAATCAGTGGCATGTCCAGGACATTACATTTGGGATGTCAATGGAGGTCAAGAAAACACCAAGATGTGGCCCTGCATAATTATTCATAGGGCAAAGTTGCCTTTGCAGAACATCTAGTGTGTATGTTGATGCAGAAATATTACTGTTTATTCTTCACATCCTCTAATGCTGCAGCCAAATACAATCTTCATACCATCTTCATACAAACACGTGTGCTCATCTTAACATTCTAAACTGCAATTTTCTGTATGCAACATTGAAAAAGAGATTAGTTAGATTAGTTAGAGATTACGGTCATCTGTCAGTGTTGTTTCTCCTTCATGTCAGTCTCCTTTGTATCTATCAACCTCTTTTCTCCTTCAATTCAACTTCATTTCAATATCAACCCATTTTGTCCTTCATATCGATCCTCTTCCCCAACAATTTTCCCTTTCACATCAACCTATTTGAGGGGCTGGGGAGGGGCAGGGGCAAAGACCCGTGTAAACATTGGTTATGGTAGAAAGACCTCAACATTGAAAGTCATGAAAAGGGATGAGAGTGTTGATGTTCTTGCTCAGTAGGTTGGGAAGGTTGACTTATTTTGCTGTTTCATACAAATGATTATTCTGACCATGATAATATGGGTTGAATTCAACCAACCCCTTTAATTGATGTGTCTGACTAATATATTGGTTAAATCAACCAGTCTTATTTGGCTAACATTTTAACCAATCCTACATTAGACGAAAGTATGCCTGGACAATAATTTGATATAAATTTTTATTGCAATAAGAAATGTTTCAATAACGGTGATATAATTTTTGCGGTATTTCGATACGTACAATTATAGCATTGGTCACTGACAGTCTTTTTTTTTACAGGAATCTGCAGTCAGTTCATTGCATTCAAGCTGAACTGAACACAATTGGCCCTGTAACCTGGCTTAGCGATTTTGTCTTCAAAGTTTTCAGACCCCTCTTTACTTTTTTCCCAAAAAAATTGTGACTAGCAGCGTGACTTTTTTGGGTGTTATTGGAGACTCCATGTGAACGCTCCAGCCATTTTGCAATTACTGTTGCCAGTGACCAGCGGATGCTCCGTGAGTCTCTCCCTCGTCCCAAAGCTCTGACAGGCGGTTAGCCTCATGCAGCTTCACTGCTACAGTCAGCTCTACTGTGCATCCAAACTCCAAATGTATATATTGCATCCAATCCAAATGATAAAAGTACATTTGTAGTCCTAAACATATTTAGTGTGTTTTTTTCTCACTTTTTATCTCTCCAAAAATTTTATTCCTCCAACAGCCTGGATTACAACTACATGCAAAATAACTAGTTATTTGACGCACACCATTCCTTTTACTGTTTGGGTGAAATTTGTGTAGCACTCTTTATTAGTGTTAATACTGAAAAACTTTCAATCAAAAATACTTGTGTTTCTAGAGCTACTGATGTATTTATTTATTTTATACATTTATTTATTTTATAATTTATACATTTTATAAATGTATAATATTGTTTCCAGATAAGAATAGATAACTTTAAGAAATAAAAAAAGGCAATAACTTAATAATCTCAGAGTCTAGACACAGCAAATTAACTGCGATGCTTACTTTGAGTAGGGGAGAATTGCACACCCTTTAATATTATGCAAAATGCGTACAATGCGTATCTATTTTATATAATTATTTTATATATTTAAAAATGTAATAGTATTTCAACCGCATTTTATGTATGTATACAAAGTATATGAATGTTTTATATTCTGTCTGATGCACTTCAGTTTTAAACTTGACCTCTGATGTCATTTAAAATTCATTTTAAGTTATTTATATCGATAAAGCCTAGAGGTTTATGTTTGATGGGCATGTCATGTTCCATGTATGCATATGAAGGCTATATGCAAATAAAAGGTGAACACAGATTTTTTTTGGATCATTTTTATTTCTAAAGTATTATACAGTTGTTGGAGGAAGAGGTTTCAAAGACTTCAATTACATTTTCAGACATTGCAATGGCACAGACTTCCATTGCAGGGATTCTAGGCAGTTTTTCTGAGGCCTTCAAATTATTTATATTGATATCAAATTGATATTATATCGTATCAACCAAAATTAAGGAATATATTGCAATATAAGTTTTGCCCATATCATCTAGTACTAGATGGAAATGAACCAATCTAGCTGGAACAAATGAACTATTATTTTGGTTTAACCATATATAATGAAAGAACCAATGACCCTGTTACTCTAAACAAATTGGTTATACTCACTGATTTACTGTTTACCAATAAAATTTTTTTTACTAACGTTGAACACACACAAGTCTTTAAAAAAAGGAGCTTTCAGTATATGGTGCTGGAGGAGAATCAGATGCAATTTTGGGTCCAAAACAGAACAGGCTTTATTCCAAAACTCAAACTAACATTAAAACTGTGGCTGTGAAACTAAAACTTGGTTTGATGAAGACAGAACTGTGACAAGAAGACATACATGACTAGAAGGACAAACAGAGATGGATAAGATTGTGAAACACTAGCATGACGTTACAGCAAATATTGATAAACATGGGATCAGTGGCCAGGGCTGTGCAATGGACAAGACATGACATGGCTGGGGGTAGAGACGTGAAGTGAACAAGACATGTGAAAGATATAAACAAAAGCACATGGCGACAGGCCGACACATGGGAAACATAAACATAGAGCATGTGACAGGAACGAGATGGACTGTGACAGGAGGTTTCATAGATAGATAGATATATAGATAGATAGTACTTTATTGATCCCTTTAGGAGGTTCTTTCAGGGAAATTAAGGAAAATTAGTTATTAGTTAATATTATCATATTAGTTTATCACAGCAAAATTATATTCCTTACTCAGTTTAACTTTGGAAAATGTTTTTCATGTTTTAAATTTACCCTAAAGAAACAAAACAAAACAAAAATAACAGCAAAATGATCATGCAGTGTGCTATAACAGTTAACAAAGTCATTACTAATTTACTACAGTTAACATACAACATACACTCACTGGCCACTTCATGAGGTACACACTTCATTGTACTACAATGTCCATTTTAGTTATTTAAAATCAAAAGTCCATAAACACTAACAATAAATATCTAAAAAATAATTAAATAAATAATGTTTAAATTAATTAAATAATTTTCACCTTTGCATGCAGTTTCAGCTTTTCATTAGGTTTAAGTAAAACATTCCTTTGATTAAGTAGCTGTACAGCTAATTAGATTGGTTAATGTTCAAGAGTTTAACAGGTTTTTGTTAGAATGCTATATACAGTACAGAACATCAATCAATCAATCAAAATTTATTTATATAGCGCGAGCCGAACGAGTGTAACCCGAATCTTAGTTTTACAGACTATGACTAATACATTTCGACGAAACACTGTTACAGGTAACATTTTTCGCGATATATTTATTTAAAACTAACTAACTAACTACAAGACATGACATATATCGTAAGATTGTTTTTGGACAATTTGAGAACTTGTAATTGGTTAGATTAATCGACATGTCGATGAATTAGTTTCCTTACAAAATGAATTTGGATTA
>BRDA01075820.1:16320-41762 GCA_036984385.1 Crenuchus spilurus | reverse complement strand
ATCAAAATTTATTTATATAGCGCTTTTTACAATGGACATTGTCACAAAGCAGCTTTACATAATCAGTATCAGACATTTTGATTCTAAGCCCAATGTGAGCAAGCCGAGGCAACAGTGGCAAGGAAAAACTCCCTCAAGGCTGGAGGAAGAAACCTTGGGAGGAACCAGACTCACAAAGGGGATCCATCCTCCTCTGATCAAACTACTGATACTGGTAGAGATTTACATCCTTAGTTAAATGTAAACATGCAGTAAATGTAGTAGCATTAGAGCTTCAGTTCGATCATTTCTAGTAGTAGATGTTAGTGTGTAGCAGGTCTAGTGTCAACCGCAGGAAGACCCACTCCGGAGCAGAAGGAATTGACCACAGTAGGTGTAGCAGCGCGGGTGGTCAGTTGTGGTCTGCAGGTGAAACAGCCATCGAATACCTTCAGTGGCCTTTTCCTCAGAAAAGAGAGAAGAAAACAAACAGCAAGCAGAAACAATTAGGCTGAGTGCAGTAGAAAACATGGGTGAATATTTGCATTCAGATGGCATCTGATCTGACTGGAAGGAAGAAAACTAGAGGGAATATAGATATTAGAGCGTCATCAGAACAAACAGGTATCCATCCATATCGCCATCATCAACCTCCAGCATGTTGGAACAATATCGCAGAGTATCTGAGATTTCCGCAACTCCCCATGTTCATGAAGTCCTGTAACGACAGTAACTGGAAAGGAGAGGTTAATTACAAAAAGCTAAACTGAACAGGTGGGTTTTTAGTCTTGATTTAAAAGTAGCGACTGTGTCTGTATCCCGAACACTAGCTGGAAGATTATTCCACAATCGTGGGGCTATATAGGAGAAGGCTTTTCCCCCAGCTGAAGCCTTATAAATTCTAGAACATATTGAAACAGTGTTCTTCCAGGAGCAGGTGCAACACAAAACACAAGAGCAATGATTAGCATACAGTAAACATACAATAACTACAAGCCCTAATAAATAAAAAGTACAAAACACTGCTTGTCTAACTAGACTAAGACACATTACAGGATGATGGACAAATGTGACATTGGTCAGTACATGGCACTGAGTAATATATTAGTAGCAGACTGCAGAGTTTT
Organism: Crenuchus spilurus; assembly: GCA_036984385.1. Classification (NCBI taxonomy): domain Eukaryota; kingdom Metazoa; phylum Chordata; class Actinopteri; order Characiformes; family Crenuchidae; genus Crenuchus; species Crenuchus spilurus. The sequence goes on along the minus strand of BRDA01075820.1, from coordinate 40,656 downwards.
TAGCAGCAGTTTTATAATAATTTTAGCAGCGGTTTTATAGCACTATGTGCAGATGTGCAAATATTGCAATGATTATATAGGCAAATACAGTGCTGTACAAGTGCACAGTGATATTTAGTCCCTGAGAGTAACTACTAGATGTGTAACTATTGGACTGGTTCTCTCCCAACCAACATGTTGGTTAACACAATCAATATTTGTTTAACCAATCGTATTAGTGTTTTTGAACCAATCTGTAGAAATACCTCCAGTATTGTTTTCCCATTTGTGAATGTTTGTGATAGATAATCACCGCTGGTTTGTTTGACAGCAATACTTATAGCAACTGTTTCCTAACATAAAAGCTAGATAACGCTTACCTTGCTAAGCCCAATTATTTGCCATGACATTGTTCTTTCTGTATTTCGTTTTGGTCTACAAGCCCACTGTTGTCTTGGCAATGAGAGAGCATGATGGCGGAGCACTGAAGGAAGGGGTGTGTTTGTTTGGTTAAGTTCAAATATTAACAGTCTTTCTATTTTTCTATTAACAGATTTCTCCAGAATTAGGTACACAGCCTTTAAACTAACACATTGACATCCAGAAAATCAGTTCTTGTATTGACAATTTTGGAGATTTTAATATTATTTTTCTGAGTAAATTAACACTTAAATTCAGGGTAATAAAACTTTCATCCAGTCGTGTTTATTCATGCCCATATTAATATAATTGAATTTAAGATTGGAAATAATATTCTGAATAATGAACAACCAAACTAACTACTGTAAATCAGTCCATTAATTAATGAAGATCCACTAGTGTACTTTATTTATAAATCCAATCTTAGTAAAGGAAATATTTGATATCTTTTGGACTGAACAAGCCTCAACAGTTAGATTCAAAGTCATATAGAATCAGTCAGCCCTTTCGGGGATGCCAGCATGTTTGGACAACCGGCTGGTCATTTTCTTCCAGGGAACAGAATAACCTTAGAGACGTGATGAGCTGAGATTTTCCACCTCTTTCCTTTCTCCGTGCTGAGTCTCCAGTCCAGACTGGCTCTGTTCCACAGTGAAATTACAGCACATCTAGACATAACTGCGACTGGAACCTGTCGGGACTAGTAACACAATGTGAGTATGAAATTGAACCAAATCCAGACATTGTGGTAGCCACAATGACTGGGAGGCATAGTGTAATAAAGGAACAGTTCAGGAAAAAATTAAATTTTCACCGCTCAAACGTAGTTAATCAGGCAAGACAAATTTGCTTTCTAAAAAAATTTACAATGGAGTTTTGAGGATAAGTTGAGGATTCACTCTAATTAGTAAATTTGACTACTTTAAAGTCACCCATTACTGACAAAGATGTACAATGTGTTAAAAGTCTGGAAATACCCATATAAAATTAAAACAGTGACAGATGGTGAACATGGTTTTATACACAAGCTGTGTGGGAAACCAGTTAGGGTCTGTAATCAATATGGCAGCTATCTTGAATGCCGCCATCTTGGGTTAACTTCAGTTTAGAAAATACTGGTGTGCTTCCTGTTAATGTAACTTTATTCAGTTTCACTGGTTTATTTGAAATGAGAAAACTGACCATATAAGTTACAGAATCTGACGGATATGCTGTCAACCATGTTGGAGTGTTAAGGCTCTTCTCTTCTCCCATTCCTGATAAACTTTCACCAAAAAACTTGGTGAAAACTGAATGGGATTGGTGCCCTATCATGGGTCTGTCAACTCACTTTTGGGGTAACTGTACATCAGGAGAGTCTCTGACAACACCATCCTTCACATGATGTGTCACACATACCTTCACATCTTTAAATCTGAAGTTGAATCCAAGATTATATGATTCAAGTTGTCTGTCGTTTTGGTGATATGGCCTAATAGGTTTCCCCCATAGCTTGTGTCTAAAATTGAATCATCATCTGCAAAATAATTTTATATGGATATTTCCTTACTTTGGACACCCTGTATAATAGAAAAGCACTGACTGTTTTAAATTGTAATTAGATGTTCTAGAGCAGAGCCTAAGGTCACCAGGTGTAGTTTGAAACATCCCAGCATGTCATGCAAGGTCAGGTAACTTTGGTTATATATAAATATAACCAAACTTGCTTCTCATTAATGATGCTGCATGGCTCGGCAAGGTTCTGTTTACATATGGCATGGTCCCATGTCCTTTAAGTGTTTCCCAGAAACACTTCAGTTGTGTTGTGAACGGTTTTGCAGCGTGTTTGTGAACTTGTATTTATTTTGTGAATTTGTAGCGATTTGTTAAATGTAGTGCCCATATTGTCATTTTGATGAAAGTGTTTTTTGTATTTGCAACACATTTGTGACTCTGCACCACATTTGTGACTCTGTAGCATGTTGGCTCTTCTCAGCCAGGTGGAGACTAGACACCAAGCAAACACGTGGACAGGGCAACATGACGTGAAGCGTGACAATTCATCTGTGGAGCAACGAAATTTTATTCTTATAGATGATGAAAATATGCCAAACATTGGTGTGGTAAACATTTCTAATCTGGTATATAAAGACAGCATTCAACATATTGAAAAAAATGGCTCAAATTGCCTAAGAGGTCCAAGAGTTAAAAGGAACACTTGATAGAAAACCAGTACATAGTACATAGCATTGACAGTCCATACAGATCATATATGGAAGCTAATCTGTAAGAACAATCCATGTAGTATTCCCTGTATTCATGTCACCCTGTCAATAGAGGAATGTTCTGTCCAGCGTCCAGTGGAGAGTTACTGGGACCTACTGCTAGGTTGAACTGGATTAAGTGGTTACGATCATGGATATATGGATGTATTCATGATAAGATCAGTATATTTACATAAATATAAATATTGACATAACATAAATATTGAGCCCCAGAGTTTATTTTTGCCCACATTCATATAGTAAAATGTTTCACCCTGGACAGCTTTTTTGAATAAGGTACAATAAAAGCCAGTCAGAATAGAGCTCATTTACAGACAGTGGTGCTTGTAAGTATGTGATCCCTTAAGAATTTTCTATATTTTTGCATAAATTGAGACTTTGTCAGATTGTCACACAAGTCCTAAAAGTAGATAAAGAGAAACAAATCAAATAAGACACAAAATATTAGACTTGGTCATTTATTTATTAATGAAAGTAATCCAATATTAAATGTCTGTGAGTGGTAAACGTGGTCAACTGTTGCCATTCTAAAACATCAGATTAATTATTCTTAGGCTTGTTGTCTTGCTGCATGACTCACGTTCTCTTGAGATTCAGCTCACAGACAGATGTCCTGATATTTTCCTTTATAATTAACTGGTATAATTCAGAATTAATTGTTCCATCAATGATGGCAAACTGTCCTAGGCCAGATTACGTGAAACAGGCCCAAACCATGATGCTACCACCACCGTGTTTCACAGATGGGATAAGATTCTGGAATAATGCTGGAATGCACTGTTTTCCTTTCTCCAAACAATCCTTCTCATTTAAAAAAAAATCTATTTCAGTCTCATTTGTCCACAAAATATTGTCCCAAGAGCCTTCTGGCTTGTCCTTGTGATCTTAAGCAAACTGCAGATGGGCAGCAGTGTTCTCCTGTCAACCCTGCAGTGCACATCATTGTTCTTCAGTGGACTCAATAAGTTACCTTGCATTCCTTTGTGACATTGTGGACTGTTACACACCTTGCTCTTGGCTGAGGGAATTTTAGGTCAAATAAAGAAATATAGACATTTATATTGGGTTTCTAATGGATTCACAAACCGTCAATCAAAATTAAATGTACATAAACAAAACAGCCTGTTTGACTAAAATGTTGGAAAATGATCATTTAAATATGAATTATGACTATTTTAGTACATCAACCCACACAAATGTTATAAGTGGCCTTCAGGGGGAAATAAAAGGCAAGAAAATTAAGGATATGAGCCCTTTAAAGGGCAGCTGGAGCCACTGAACCTCTTTGATATTCAACCACTCAACGCCGGCTGAGAATTAACCGCTCCAGTCTGAGTGTTTTTCTCTTAAAGTGGATCATATTATGAGCTTAAAATTAAACATGTTAAGCTTTGCTTAAGAATGTTCTTTTCATTCCTTCTTTATTCCTCTTCAGCAGAAAATTAGGGTCCAAGAAAATAAATAACTCTGATAATGACTTTTTTTGTTTTGATACAGAATATCTCAGTAAATGTAGTGTAATCTTTGTTTGTTCCAGATAAAGTGGTTTAAACTGGTAATTGAGAAATAAGTCAGTAATTAGTTTTATTATATAATTCACAATAATAAACCGTTTACTGTTCATTATACTGAATGATCTGTATCTTCACCAACCTGTTTTCTCCTTCAAATCAACCTCCTTTACCTCAATCAAAACCCTTTTTTCCTCACATCATCCTCCTCTACCTCAATCAACACCATTTCTTATTTAAATCAACCTCCTCTACCTTCATCATCTTTTCTTCTTCAAATCAACCTCTTTTACCTCAGTCAACACATTCTTCATCACATCAACCTCCTCTACCTCCTTTTGCACATTTTCTTTTATACATCAACTTCCACCTCCATTAAGATTTTTTTTTTCAAATCAGCCTCATCTATGTACATCAACGCCGATTATTTTCAAAATCAGCTTTCTCTACCTCCATCCACACCGTTTCTTCCTCACATCAACCTCATCTACCTCCATTAACACCTTTTTCTTCTTCAAATACTGTAGATTTCTACCAGTCATCTTTTTTTCCATCCCAAACTGTTTTACCTCAGTCAAGCTATTTTTCTCCTCAATCAACATCTTTTCTCTTTCATGTGAATCTGTTTTAACTTCTGTGTCAGAACCAGACTGAACAGAGTAAGCAAACACTTGCAAATAAGGATAAAAATCCTTTACTTGATTGAGTGCAAACAGAATACCCACAAATTTCTCTGAGCACAATAATGTACAAAGCATATGAATCAGAAGGGCATAAGCAAAAAACATAGGCCGAAAAATCAGCAAGAAATCTCCAAAATCCTATGAACCGGGCAGACGAAACAATACAGCAAAATTCAAAAGGAGCAGGCACAAAATTGAGGTCAAAACACGAAGCAAAGATCAAAAACCAGGCAAGAAATAATACAAGGATAAACGCTTAGCAAGACATGAGAAAAGTGGCAATACTTAGCAGAGAAGTCCAAACAAAGCTTAATTAGTCTAAGAGTGTACGCAGACAGGTGTGCATCGTTAGTATTCAGGTGACATTGACCTTTGTATGACCTTGACCTTGTATGTGACAAATAAAATTGATTTGATTTTTGAGTTGGAGTTCTCTAAGCGTTCGCTTCTCCTCTTGTTACTGACATTCTGGAACTAATTTTTACCTTTATGTCAACTTGTTTTACCTTCTACATGTCTTTGCCACAACAAAATATTTTCCTACATCAAGCTGTATTAATAAAAATAAATAACTCTGATAATGACTTAATAGTGTACTTTGAGTTTGTGGGTCAGACTATCTGAGGGCATTTATTTTAATCTGTTTGGTTTTTGCAGATGAAGTGGATTAAATTGGCAATTGAGAAGTAAATTGTTAGTTTAATTATATAATGCACAATAATGAACAGGTTGCTCTCTGTTATACTGAATGTTTTATACATCTATGAAAGTATTTCACTTAACAGAGCTGTATAATCTACATCTATTTAAAATTTGACATCTTAATCCCATATAAACAGTTACTGTCAATATTATTTCTTAATTTGAATCAGATATCTTAGATCATATGTTCTGAAGGGTTTTGTGAAATTGTAGAAGGTTAAACATTTTTTTTTGTTCAGTAGAATTGGTTCAATTCAGACTACATATGTTCTCTCCCAAGGTTCTATGATCACCAGTTCTACATACTGTATGTGCTCTTCCATGGTTCTATGTGCCCAAGTTCTACATATGTGCTCTCCCAGGGTTCTATGTTATCAAGTTCTACATATGTTGTCTCCCAAGGTTCTTTGATTTCGTCTTCTACATATGTGCTCTCCCAGGGTTCTATGTTCTCAAGTTCTACATATGTGCTCTCCCAGGGTTCTATGATCGCCAGTTCTACATATGTGCTCTCCCAGGGTTCTGTGTTCTCAAGTTCTACATATAAGCTCTGCCATTGTTTTATATTCCCCAGTTATACATATAAGTTCTCCCTGGATTCTATGTTTCCCAATTTCTATATATACGTTCTTCCAGGGTTCTATATTACCCAGGTACTAGATATGTGACCCGCCAGGGAAACCTGGCCAAAGTCACTGGGTAACTTATTGAGATATCGTGTCGTTCAGCCTGTCACTCACATTAGCCACAAAAATTAGCCACTTGGATTTGTTGCTGTAAATTAAATATAATAGTCTCAAATATCCATCGCAATACATGTTTTGATCAAAAGCAAATCTTAAGTTCACCAAAAAAGTAGTTTTTGTGCAGTAAGCCATTCAGCGATTTGCTAATTTTTATCTGAAAAACAGGTTTCTGTGACCCCTCGAATCCTGATGTAGAACTACTTCTACTGTGGAGGTACACAAGCTTGTTCAGTGTCATTCGTCTCTTGAACTACTTCTCTTCACTGTAGAAATGTGTTTGAGCTCATGTATCCATCGAACAAACGTGAGCAGGTCAAGATATCTCCAGCTGATGTAAACAGAGTGACTTTAGCCGGCCTTGTCTTTTAGTGTTAATTTCTGGTAGAATTAGATTTATTTTTAATAACTTTTAAGCATTTCTGGTGTATTAATGTTTCTGGTGTCATTAATGTGTATAATGGGTTTTATGTTCCAGAGCACAATGTTTTTAAAGTTTTGTTTTCCCCAACTCTGAACATCAAGAAAACCTGAAAAATATGTTCCCCAGTTCTGTATTCAGTTTCTAACATGGATTATTGTCATAAATTGAATAAGTATTAGATATAAACTTAAGAATTAGGCCAAACATTTTTCAGGTTAACTCACAATACTGACATTGATATTTGTTATCTCCCATTTTCTTCTACTTGTAAGAGCTGTAACACTGATTTAAATTTGAATGCCAAAAAATGAGCTGTTTTATGCTAAGAGTACTTCCAAGCTGCTCTGTTTTCTTAGCCTTTTCTGCACAGTTTCTAATGGTCTGCTGACCTCTTTGAAGGCCAGTGAAATAGCCTTTTCTCTGTTCTTCCTGTGGCTTCTTTATTCTTGTCACTATGAACCGGGGTCCCAACTTAAGTAATTTTTGTGATGTTTTAATGAAGATGTTGCTAATCCACCCACTCTCCCATTCATCAGATTTAAAAGCAGCTCACTTCAAAGCACTCGGCAAACACAGGAGAATGAGAACCTCGGAATTACTGAAATTCACATATAAGAAAATCTTTAGATACAACAGCCTCTGCTCACATAACATGTGGGTGTGTGGAAATACCCTCAATACTCTCAACCAGCTCTGACAACAGAACAAAACCTTATACAGTCATGGCCGAAAGTGTTGGCATCCCTGATTTTTTTCCAGAAAATGAAGTATTTCTCCCAGAACATTATTGCAATTACACATGTTTTGTTATACACATGTTTATTTCCTTTGTGTGTATTGGAACAACACAAAAAAACAGAGGGAAAAAAGGCAAATTTGACATAATTTCACACAAAACTCATTTTTTCACAAAAAAATGGGCTGGACAAAATTATTGGCACCTTTTCAAAATTGAGGGTAAATAACTTTGTTTCAAGCATGTGATGCTCATTCAAACTCACCTGTGATAAGTAACAGGTGTGGGCAATTTAAAAATCACACCTGAAACCAGATAAAAAGGAGAGAAATTGACTCAGTCTTTGCATTGTGTGTCTGTGTGTGCCACACTAAGCATGGAGAACAGAAAGAGGGGAAGAGAACTGTCTGAGGACTTGAGAACCAAAATTGTAGAAAAATATCAACAATTTCAAGGTTACAAGTCCTTTGTCCACGGAGCGCAACATAACCAAGAGGTTTACAACCCATGGCACTGTAGCTAATCACCCTATACGTGGACGGAGGAGAAAAATTGATAAAAGTTTGCAACGCAGGATAGTCTGGATGGTGGATAAGTAGCCCCAATCAAGTTCCAAATAAATTTAAGCTGTCCTGCAGGCGCAGGGTGCATCAGTGTCAGCTCGAACTATCCTTCAACATTTGAATGAAAAGAAACGCTATGGCAGGAGACCCAGGAGGACACAGACATAAAAAGCTAGACTGCAGTTTGCCAAAATGTATGTATTCAATTCAATTCAATTCAATTCAATTTATTTATAGAGCACATTTAAGAGCCAGGGCTAACCAAAGTGCTGTACATTGAGCAATAAAAATATTAAAATTAAAATTCAATCAACATATATGTAAAGGTAAAACAAAATCTATAAAAACTCAGCATAATAAAAGAAACAGAATGAAATTAAAAACAACAAAACAAGCAACTTAAAATATCAGTTTAGCCGTTTTCATAAGCAAGTGAGAAAAGGTGAGTTTTGAGACTAGTTTTAAAAACAGCAAATGAAGCCTGGGATCTGATGTCAAGAGGCAAAGAGTTCCACAGTCTAGGTGCAGCGACTGAAAATGCACGGTCACCCTTATGTTTAAGCCGAGTTTGAGGCACAGTTAAAAGGAATTTATTTGAGGACCTAAGCATCCTTTGTGTCTTATAGGAGCTTAACATGTCACTGATATATGTTGGGGCCATGCCATGGAGCGCTTTAAAGACAAACAATAAAAGCTTGTATGTATGAAAGCCAAAATCCTTCTGGGAAAACATCTTGTGGACAGATGAGACCAAGATAGAGCTTTTTAGTAGCACATAATTCTACTGTTTACCGAAAATGGAATGAGGCCTACAAAGAAAAGAACACAGTACCTACAGTCAAATATGGTGGAGGTTCAAAGATATTTTGGGTTGTTTTGCTGCCTCTGGAACTGGGTGCCTTGACTGTTTGCAAGGCATCATGAAATCTGAAGATTACTAAAGGATTTTGGGTCGCAATGTAGGGCCCAATGTCAGAAAGCTGGGTTTGCGTCCTAGGTCATGGGTCTTCCAGCAGGACAGTGACACCAAACGTAATTCAAAAAGCACCCAGAAATGGATGGAAACAAAGTGCTGGAGAGTTCTAAAGTGGCCAGCAATGAGTCCGGATCTAAATCCCATTGAACACCTGTGGAGAGATCTTAAAATTGCTGTTGGGAGAAGGCACCATTCAAATATGAGAGACTTGGAGCAGTTTGCAAAAGAAGAGTGGTCCAGAATTCCAGTTGAGGGGTGCAAGAAGCTTGTTGATGTTTATAGGAATCGATTGATTTCAGTAAATTTTTCCAAAGGGTGTGCAACCAAATATTAAGTTGAGGGTGCCAATAATTTTGTCCGGCCCATTTTTGGAGTTTTGTGTAAAATAATGTCAAATTTGCCTTTTTTCCTCTGTTTTTTTGTGTTGTTGCAATACACACAAAGAAAATAAACATGTGTATAACAAAGCATGTGTAATTGCAATAATTTTCTGGGAGAAATACTTCATTTTCTGGAAAAAATTCAGGGGTGCCAACACTTTCGGCCATGACTGTATGGACACAAACAGAGTCTTATACTTACATTACCCACAAAAAATGTTCTCTAGTTTTGTTCAAAATAGGTCATTTATTAACATATGATCACTAAAGTCTATTTCAGAATCAGAATCACTTTATTTGCCAAGTACGTACAGATACAAGGAATTTGACTTGGTGAGAGAGCAGCCCATGTATGACATGTAACAAGCAAAATAAACAGTAAGTAGAATGGAGAAAAATAAAGTAAAAAATACTAAAGTAATAAGAGTAATAAAGAGCTGAGAAAGATGTGAAATAGTAAGGCAATATAATATACAGAAATTAAACATCTGTACAGCTGTGCAAGTGAGCATAGTGCAAATGAGCAACATTTGCATTTTCATTTGAGGCATTTAGCAGACGCTTTTATCCAAAGCGACTTACAATTGGGGGTTAGGTGTCTTGCTCATGGGCACTTCAGGTCACCAGACCAGATCCTTAACCACTAGGCCACGGCTGCCCTCATCAACATGTAGTATTGTGTTTTTTTTATTGAATCCAGTTGCAGTTCAGTGAAATGTGGAAACTCAGTTTAGTTGTCAGAGTTTGTACGGGTGCTTGAAATCCTGGCTGATGTTTTGGTCACTTTTGAATGTTGGTGGTGCTTTTACACTTGTGGTATCATGAGACGGACTCTACAACCCAAGTGGCTCAGGTAGTGCAGCTTATCCAGGATGGCACATCAATGCAAGCTTTGGCAAGAAGGTTTGCTGTCTGTCACGGTAGTGTCCAGACATTGGAGGCGCTACCAGGAGACAGGACAGGCCCAACACCGTGCAGGACGCTTGGCATTTGCCAGAGAACACCAAGATTGGCAAATTTGCCACTGGTGCCCTGTGCTCTTCACAAATGAAAGCAGGTTCACGCTGAGCACGTGACAGATGTGACAGAGTCTGGAGACACTGTGGAGAGCGATCTGCTGCCTGCAACATCCTTCAGCATGACTGGTTTGGCAGTGGGTCAGTAATGGTGTGGGGTGGCATTTCTTTGGAGGGCTGCTCAGGAGATCCCTCAGGAGACCATCCACCACCTCATCAGGAATATGCCCAGGTGTTGTAGGGAGGTCATACAGGCACGTGGAGGCCACACACAATACTGAGCCTCATTTTGACTTGTTTTAAGGACATTAAATCAAAGTTGGATCAGCCTGTAGTGTGTTTTTCCACTTTAATTTTGTGTGTGACTCCAAATCCAGGCCTCCATTGGTTAGTAAATTTGATTTCCATTGATGATTTTTGTGTGATTTTGTTGTTAGCACATTCAACTTTGTACAGAACAAAGTATTCAATGAGACTATTTCATTTATTCAGATCTAGGATGTGTTCCCTTTATTTTTTGGACCAGTATAATTTGTTTTAAATTTGATGATTATAACTGATAAATTGTTTATTTATTTTAAATTTGATGATTATAACTGACAACTAATGAAAATCCCAAATTCAGTATCTCAGAAAATGAGAATATTACTTAAGACCAATACAAAAAAAGGACTTTTAGAAATGTTGGCCAATGAAAAGTATGAACATGAAAAGTATGAGCATGTACAGCTCTCAATATTTAGTTGGGGCTCCTTTGGCCTGGATTACTGCAGCAATGCAGCGTGGCATGAAGTCAATCAGTCTGTGGCACTACTCAGGTGTTATGAGAGCCCAGGTTGCTCTGATAGTGGCCTTCAGCTCTTCTGAATTGTTGGGTCTGGCATATCACATCTTTCCTCTTGACAATACCCCATAGATTTTCTATGGTCTTTAGGTCAGGCGAGTTTGCAAGCCAATTAAGAACAGGGATACCATGGTCCTTAAACCAGGTACTGGAAGCTTTGGCACTATGTGCAGGTGCCAAGTCCTGTTGGAAAATGAAATCTGCATCTTCATAAAGTTGGTCAGCAGAAGGAAGCATGAAATGCTCTAAAATGTCCTGGTAGACGTCTGCATTGACATTGGCCCTCAGAAAACATCAGGGACCAACACCAGCAGATGCAGCATTAGTTGTAATTATAATCATCAAAATTAAAAGAAATAAACATTAGAAATATATCAGTCTATGTGTATACAAGTTTCACTTTTTGAATGGAATTACTGAAATAAATAAACTTTTTCATGATTTTTTCATGATTCAACAATTTTATGACCAACACCTTTATGTATATATATATAACCTCTCGACCACTTTATCAGAAACCCCTCTATTGTAGCTCCACCTACTGTCCTCTCTTGCATTATTCAAAAAGCAACTTCAGAATTTACTCACTCTGTAAAAACACAAAGGCAGCTGTGGCCATTGGGATTCATTGGGGTTGCTAATTTGATCCCCAAGCATTTCATGACTGAAGTGCCCTTGAGCAACACCTAACCCCCAACTGCTCCCTGGGCACTGTGGATAGGGCTGCCCACAGCTTCGGGCACTTCTCACAGTTCTCACAGCCTAGCGTGTTCACTAGTGTGTGTGTTTCACTGAAATGCGGAGGTCAAATTTCGTTGTGTGCAAATCACATTGGCCAAACGTTGAATCTAATCTAATATAAATATTTAATATATAATTTTGTGAATGTTTTTAAGTCTATTATAAGAAAATGTAACATATCACTAGGCATTTTAACCTGTTTCAAGTCATTTTAATGAGACATATTATTTACTAATATTGTGATATATGTAAGAATGTCGAAGTAAATAGGCTTATAAAATTTGAAAATGAGAACTGTTACATATTTAGCCTAGGCTTAACATAGTTTCACCTACTCAGATCTCATTTTCTGCAGTTTATTGGATCTGCAGTGGAATGTCTTTTTGGATCATTTTGATCTAAAACAAAATGCTGAAGCTCCAAAGTAGAAGAATGAGTAATATTGGTGATACTACCAACAAAAATAAACTAAATGAAACAGAAGAAAACTTCATTAGTAACTAAACATTCAGTACTAAAATGTTATCATGTTGGGTTTCATGCATTGTCGAGGAGAGCCAGAGTGTCTCCCTCACTGTTCTCACATTCCCCACAGTAAGCTGCCATCTGAGGTCTTCATCTCCTGACCCCTGGACCCTGGGGGCCCCTCTTCTCCATGCTGGAACATATGTTACTGTGGACCAGTGACCCCTGAGAACAAAAGCAGGGTTATAAAGCCTCCCAGAGTGAGTTAAAAGGCATGTGCTCTTCTTAAAGAGCAGCATGTCAAATATTTTGGGGATCACCTTTCCTTATTTTGAAATTATGATTTTTAATTAGTCTTATTAGCCATGTGGGATCATAAAAGTCCATCTTATCTTAGTAGTAGTAGTAGTAATATTGTTGTAAAAGTATAGTAATAGTAGTAATAGTAGTAGTATAGTTGTAGGTGTAGTATTAAGGAAGTAGGTGGGATGTTTTCTATATTGTTTTTATTTGATTATTTTAATTTTAATGTGTGTAGTCAGTGCAGACTAAGGTTAGTACAGTGTGCAGGTCTTATAGTGAGTGGCCAGTACAGGCTGTGTTCACTACAGTTTATGGGCAGTACAGTGTGTGGTCAGTACAGCGTGTGGTCAGAACAGTGTGTGGTCACTGCAGTCTTAGTTCAGCACAGTGACTGGTAAGTACAGTCTTGGGTCAGTACAGTGTGTGATCAGTACAGTCTTAGATCAGTACCGTGTGTGGTCAGAACAGTGTGATCAGTACAGCGTGTGGTCAGTACCGTATTAGTTCAGTACAGTGTGTGGTAAGTACAGTCTTGGGTCAGTACAGTGTGTGTTCAGTACAGTGTGTGTGGTCAGTACAGTGCTCAGTTCAGTGTGTGGTCAATACAGAGTGTGCTCAGTACGGTATGTGGTCAGTACAGTCTTAGATCAGTACAGTGTGTGGTCAGTACAATCTTAGATCAGTACAGTGTGTGTACAGTACAGTCTTAGATCAGTGCAATGTGTGTACAGTACAGTCTTAGATCAGTGCAGTGTATAGTCAGTACAGACTTTGATCAGTACAGTATGTGGTCAGTACAGTCTTTGATCAGTACAGTGTGTGTTCAGTACAGTCTTAGATCAGTACAGTGTATAGTCAGTACAGCCTTAGATCAGTACAGTGTGTGGTCAGTACAATCTTAGATCAGTACAGTGTGTGTTCAGTCCCATCTTAGATCAGTACAGTGTGTGTTCAGTCCCATCTTAGATCAGTACAATTACAATGTGTGTTCAGTACAGTCTTAGATCAGTACAGTTTGCGTTCAGCACAGTCTTGTCAGTACAGTGTGCGTTCAGTACAGTCTGTTGTCAGCACAGTATGTGGTCAGCACAGTCTGTTGTCAGTACAGTATGTGGTCAGAACAGTCTTTGATCAGTACAGTGTATGGTCAGTACTGTCTTAGATCAGTACAGTGTATAGTCAGTACAGTCTTTGATCAGTACAGTATGTGGTCAGTCCCATCTTAGATCAGTACAATGTGTGTTCAGTACAATCTTAGATCAGTACAGTGTGTGTTCAGTCCCATCTTAGATCAGTACAATTACAATGTGTGTTCAGTACAGTCTTAGATCAGTACAGTTTGCGTTCAGCACAGTCTTGTCAGTACAGTGTGCGTTCAGTACAGTCTGTTGTCAGTACAGTATGTGGTCAGCACAGTCTGTTGTCAGTACAGTATGTGGTCAGCACAGTCTTAGATCAGTACAGTGTATGGTCAGTACTGTCTTAGATCAGTACAGTGTGTGGTCAGCACAGTCCGTTGTCAGTACGGTGTGTGTTCAGTACAGTCTTAGATTAGTACAGTGTATGGTCAACACAGTCGTAGGTCAGAACAGTGTATAGTCAGTACAATCTTAAATCAGTACAGTGTGTGTTCAGTACAGTCTTAGATCAGTACAGTGTGTGTACAGTACAGTCTTAGGTCAGAACAGTGTATAGTCAGTACAATCTTAGATCAGTGCAGTGTGTGTTCAGTACAGTCTTAGATCAGTACAGTGTGTGTTCAGTACAGTCTTAGATCAGTACAGTGTGTGGTCAACACAGTCTTAGGTCAGAACAGTGTATAGTCAGTACAATCTTAGATCAGTGCAGTGTATGTGCAGTACAGTCTTAGATCAGTACAGTGTATAGTCAGTACAATCTTAGATCAGTGCAGTGTATGTTCAGTACAGTCTTAGATTAGTACAGTGTGTATGTTCAGTACAGTCTTAGATTAGTACAGTGTGTATACAGTACAGTCTTACATCAGTACAGTGTGTGTACAGTACAGTCTTAGATCAGTACAGTGTGTGTACAGTACAGTCTTAGATCAGTACAGTGTATGGTCAATACAGTCTTAGGTCAGAACAGTGTATAGTCAGTACAATCTTAGACCAGTGCAGTGTGTGGTCAGCACAATCTGTTGTCAGTACAGAGTGTGCTCAGTACAGTGTATAGTTAGTACAGTCTTAAGTCAGTACAGTGTATAGTCAGTACAATCTTAGACCAGTGCAGTGTGTGGTCAGCACAATCTGTTGTCAGTACAGAGTGTGCTCAGTACAGTGTATAGTTAGTACAGTCAGGTCAGTACAGTGTGTGGTCAATACAGTCTTAGGTCAGTACAGTATGTGGTCAGTAGAGGCTGGTGTATATGCAATGTTTACTTGGAAACTGAGGCTGAACTGTTGTGCAGAAAGTGGTGAAAACAGGAGCCTCATAAATAAGAGAGAGAGTCTTCACCACCCACACCACACTGTCACTCTGTCACTGAGAGAAGCTCAGACTGAGAATAAATTACATTTCTTTGTTTACTCATTTTCCTCCCTCTTCTTCAGCATTATTATCACTATTAATATTAAGCATGTCTTTCATCACTTTGACAACGGTTACTAATTATAACACAACAATAGTGACATTTAAATCTGAATCAGTGATGAAGAGCTAGAGCAGAGGGAGGAGAGTGGAGCGAGAATTCGAGAAAAGAAGAAAAGTGAAATTAATTTCTTTATTTATAATCCTTTCCTCTTCTACAGTATTATAACTTAATATTCATATTTAATATTTTTCATTGCTTTTGCAAGAGCTGCATATTTTGACTTTATAATAAAAACATTTTAATCTGAATCTCAAAGAGAGAGAGAGAGAGAGAGAGAGAGAGAGACCTTGATAACTGTGCTCTTTGATTCTGCTGGTTTGATTTGCTGGATTTAAATCCCAGTTCTGACTGCTTTCTGATCATCAAATGTAATTAAAATTAGTCAGGAAGCTCTGATTCTCTGACACTAAACAGCCCTATCCATTGTACTTGGGTAGCAGTTGAGGGTTAGGTGCCCTGCTCAAGGGCCCTTCCGTCATGTCCTGCCAGGAGAACAAAACATTCTGGGCACAAGACCTCCAGGTCAGGACTGCATCATAACAATATTACACTATGTATTATAAAAGCTATGTAATACAAGTTTGTAACAAAAAGTATTCAACATGTTTCGAAAGGCAACATTGTACTTGTACTTGCAAGTACTTTGTGGTAAAAGTGATGTGGTTTTGTTGCTGGTTTGCTTGGTATTTTTAAAACAGTTGTTAAGGTGTCCAATGGTGCTGCAAATGTGTTATTAGATAGTAAGTGGTTATTAAGGCATTGTTAATGGTTGCAAAGGTAAACAAGGTGTTTACTGTGGTGGTGTTAGAGGGTTATTAAGATATCCCAGGTGGTTGCTAAGGTGTTTATAAGTGATTGCTATAGTTTTATTAATGGCTGCTAAGGTATTGTTAAAGGTTGAATACAATGTATTTGCTCTAGTATTAATTGATGGTTGCAAAGGTGTTGATAGAGGTACTCTGTGTAATAGTGAAGTAAAAGCTATGTAATAACTGTAATAGTGGTTTAATAACTATAATAGTGATGTAAGAGCTGTGTAATAGAGGTGTAATATCTGTGTAATATTCATGTAATATCTGTAATATTCATGTAATAGCTATGTAATTTTGTTGTAGTAGCTGTGTAATAGTTTGGTAGTAGCTGTGTAATACTGGTGTAGTTCCTGCCAAATAGTGGTGTAGTGGCTGTGTAATAGTGGTGTAATAGTGGTGTAATAACGGTGTAATAGCTGTGTAAAATTGGTGTAGTAGTTTTGTAGTAGTGGTTCAGTAGCTGTGTATTAACTGTAATAGATGTGCAATAGCTCTGTAATAACTAATAGTGGTGTTAGCTGTGTGATTGCTGTGTAGCAGTGGTGGCATAGCTGTGTAATAATTGTAATAGTGGTGTAATAGCTGTGGAATAACTGTATTAGTGGTGTAATGACTAATAACTGTAATAATGGTGTAATAGCTCTGTAATAACTGTAATAGTGCTGTAATAGCTGTGTGATAACTGTGTAATTGTTGCATAATAGTGGTGCAGTATCTGTAATAACTAATAGTGGTGTAATAATTGAAATAGTGGTGTAATAGCTGTGTAATAACTGTAATAGTGGTGTAATGACTGTATAACTGTAATAGTGATGTAATAAAATACTTAGGGGAGGCTTAGTAAAGTACCAGAAGGTTCTTCAATACTTAGCAAAGAGGAAGGGAAATGAGTACACTTACATAGGTCTCTCCATAATGAAAGACAGGTGTAGGAGATTAGACAAACAACGGAAGAGCATGGAGAGGATGCTGATTGGTAGAAAGGGCTGGAACTACAGAGGAGCATGCTGGGAATTGGAGTTCTATAAGGGCTACAGCCTGACAGAAATGAACTAGCGAGAGGGCGAACAAGAGAGTGAGAGAGAGTGTGAGTGCTGGGATGAGCAGAGGGAGAGCGTGATTGAGCGAGGAGAGTGAGTGAGTGGGCAAGGAGAGAGTGACACACTGAAGCAGGCCCGTATGATCACGAGAGAGAGAGAGAGAGAGAGAGAGAGAGAGAGGCAAACAGGAGTGAGGGGCATGACAAGAGTATTTATAAGGATTTTCTCTATATCAGAACTATGTTTCTTAAGATTTGTTTTCTGTTTATTGCATTCCAAAAACTGAAGTTAAATTCATGCCTATGATTGTGGTCACCATGATTGTGGTCAGTGATTTCCAGCATTGTGCCGACATTAACATTAAACACACAAAAAATATCATAAAAATGTATAAATGCTGGATATGGAAATGATTGTCAGATGTTAGCATTAGCAAAGCACTGAAGTCCAGCAGAAATGACTCTAGTCAGAAAGCTGGAGCAGATATGATAATTAAAAAGCTAAAAATATGCTTTAGATAATTTTTCTGTGCCGAATTTTTACCCTAATTACCTGAACACTTTCACTCGGACTGGCAACTAATGGTACAGCGGTCACCATTGGTTCAACTCAGCAAGTGTGCGTGAGTGTGTGTGCGTGTATTAGGGGTGTTGAAATTAATCATATAATCGATGCATCAAGATGCAGGGGTGGGCAATTCAGCATTGATGCAGTTACAGACCATAATCGATTATAACATGATGTCATTCATCGCATACATAATAGCAAAAAGGGTGGAGACAGGTTGTGAGGTTGAGATTAAAAATGCACCAGATGTTTTAAAAGCCAAAATATAGACACATTTTAGATTCTATGAGCTGACTGGGAACCATGAACTGGACAAGTCACATGCGGTGTGCAAAGCCTGCCAACCAAATGAAATACCAAATGAAATAATACAGAAAATTCATGTGCCGCATTGGGATGCATCGTGAAGCATCGCAGTATCGTAATCAAATCGAATCGTGAGATCAGTGAAGGTTCACACCTCTAGGTATGTGTATGTGTACATGTTAGAATGGTACTGAGTAGGACCCCAGTGAGAGCAGCAGATGGCTCAAGAGGAGGGAACACACTAATGACTAGAAAATTAAAAGAAGACAACAATAGGTTCAGAGACACCACTCTTCATATCTGTCTGTGTCTACACTCATTGCACATTTTAGCTCCACTGACCATACAGGTGCACTTTGTTATAGTTACAGACTGTAGTCTATCTGTTTCTCTGTATATTTTATTCACCCTGTTCTTCAATAGTCAGGATCCCCACAGGACCACCATAGAGCAGGTGGATCATTCTCAGTGACGCTGATGTGGTGGTGGTGTGTTAGTGTGTGTTAGAGTGGATCAGGCACAGCAGAACTGCTGAATTAAACACTGTAAACAGAGATAGAGACAGTAGCTCAGCACAGTGTGTTGATGCTCTAGTCTTTCATTGGTAACTGTGTTGGCTGGACACGTTTGGTGCACTATATTCACTGTTTCAATACACAGGCAGCTCTGCTGTGTCTGATCCACTCTAACTGCAGTGCTGAGAATGATCAACTACCCAAATAATGACCCATATTGTCAGTATAGCTATATAAAGGTATGTGTACCTAATGAATTGGCCTGTGAGTGAATGTGTCTATATATCTGTGTTGATCTGTCCATCTTTGAGAATTATTTTAGCTTTTTTGATGCTGCATTCTTTCAGAAACCATCAGAGAATATTCAGCATTCAAAAAATAATGTTCCCATTACCAGGATTTAACATTTGTGGGTGGAGCATGGATAGGATAATTGCATTATGTAATAATTTGTTAATACAATATGGTTTTCTCAAAGAGTTGTTAGATCAGTCAAAGGGGAACTTAGAGGAGACCTCAGGGAAGACCACATGCTGGAGAGATTATATCTCTCAGACTGAGAATGCCTTGGCATCTTCCCATTTGAGCTAGAAGAGGTAGGGAGAGGGAGGTCTGGGCCTCTTTGCTTGAGTTGCTGCCCCCTGTGTTACGGATCCCAGATAAGTGAAGGATGAGGGATGGATTGATGGATACACTTTACATTTACATTTAAGGCAGTTAGCAGAAACTCTTATCCAGAGACTTAAAAATGCTTTGCAGTTTACAGAGGAAAGATCCCTATCTAGTTAGTGTAGGACAGAATCAAGAAGATACCTCATGTGATAAAGTGGACTCCCCTGGATGGTGAGAGATGTGTGAGTATGCTCTATCGGTAGCGTTGGGTGAGCGTGTGAAGCAAGGTTTAAGAAGTAACTGGAGGTTGGAATTCTTTTCTGCACATTTATTTACATAGACAAACTGCTATTTACAACATTTAACATATACACACAGTCAACAAGCAAAAGATACAAATATATACAGGTAATTATATTTACAGAATTATGGGTGATGACTGCAAAGTCATATAAGCCTTTCTACATAGGCTGCTTCTCTAGTCTACCAACCTATACTGCCCTTGTAATGTTGAATTACACCTTTTTATACAGGTAGCCCTGCCCCTTGGAATAGTCCATTCCTTAACCGGGTGAAATGAGCAATAATATAATTCAAGAATTTGTATAATGACATTTCAGCAAACTTCATTTTACACAATTCTAGTATTTTGACCTTTAGGTTACATGCATGCTTTTGTTTGTCACACTAATCATTTATTTAATAATGTTTCTTTTATTTTGCAGGATTACATCCCCCTATCTCTTCAGTCAAGATAGTTCCTTCCAAGTAAGTAAAAGCTCAGTTCAACTGTTCTTACTCTTTTGGTTCCTGTTCATTAGTTGCTGCAAACAGGTAAGTGTTCTGCTTGTCATTGGTGGTGAATGTGAGGGTGACCTATTTCATCACACCTCAAGCTTAAGTGAAGTCAGTATGGGTGCCTAGAAACACAATACTCAACATGCAATCCTTGAATGCTAAATCAATAGAGACATGAGTACAAGCCTTTATTATGTACAGGATACATATTCTTGGAAGAGGTGTGTAGAGTCTTCATTTGAAGACAGTGATTGACTCTGCCAGTTGGACACCCAGGAGAAGGACAGGACATAATTCTGGATGCTTGTCTCCTGTGCTTCTGGAAGAATGGTGGATCAACCCAATCTGTGCTTGAAGCTCTCAAAGGGCATTTAGTACATATTGAGTTTAGACCATTGCCAATTTTGAATCAATTATGAAGGAGCTGGTCCATTCTTAACTTTGTAGGCCAACTTCAGGGTTTTGAGTTTTGGGCAGCCAGTGAAGAGACTCAGCAGAGGAGTTACATGACTGAACTTCAGAACATGGATTAGTTGGAGGAGGCTGATGGCACACATAGGGAGACCAGTCAGGAGGGAACAGCAGTAGACAAGTCTAGAAATGAGAAAGGTCTGATCCTGTGTGGCCTCTTTGGAGAGAAAATGTTGAATTCTCCAGATTTTGTAAAGGAGAAATCTCCATGACTTAGTCAGGTTTGTAACTTTAGTCACAAACAATCCATCCATTCAAAATATCATCCATAATTACTCTACTGTAAAGCAATTGACTGTCTAAGTAAACACTACCAAACTGACAAGAGACATGATTTAATTAGCTAAGGACTCTTGACCAGCATTAGTTATGTTCATTTCAGAAGCTTTCGGCTGGAAGCAGATGCGTGATCATTAATCAGCTGCTCCATTAATTGCCAGCTGAATTTCAATTAGTAAAAAAGGAGTCCAAAAGTGAAAGTGACATGGAGAATTAGAGACATGCCTCAAGTGTTTCTGAGTCAGTCTGTCCTGACTGTCTGCAGACTCCTGATCCCTGTAGGAAACATTCATTCCACGCTTCGCTTCAAACCTCCCTGATTGAGCCTGCCTAATGATTCTTTTAACCTTATTGAATAGACTTATTAAAGTCATTTTAATGTGCTGTGTAGATGTAATTAAATAATTACAAAATTACTTGTGTAATTATATAATTGATTTACTACATTCACTTACATTCTGTATTGAGAGGATAGAGTTTGAAAACAAGGACTTCAGTCAACTATCACTCATGTAAGGGGTCTGGTGGAGATTTGGACTTTGACATGACCTACATATAATCTACACTTGTCACGTTTATGTCTTGTATTGTTGTCTGTTTTTCTCCCTCTCTCACTCTATCGGTCCTTCCCCATCATATTCAGTTTCTGTCATTTACACTCACTTACACATAGCTTGTAGTTCACTTCCTAGTCAGCTCCATTCATGTTTCCAATCACACGTTCACTCTCACACTACAGTTCCCACAATGCACCTCATCTGCACACCTCATCTATTCCGCTCACCTGTTTATCATTCGACAATCACAGAGTTTCAGTATTTAAGCAGTCTTCCTTGCCTTGGTCAGCGCTCGGTGTTGTTTTGTTTTCATGTCTTCTCGCTTATGTTCTTTGCCCTTCTGCCCTTTGTCTAGGTTTTCTCCTGTTGGTCTGTATGTTTATATTGTTCATGTCTGAGTTTTGCTTGTTAGTTTCAGAGTGTATCTTGTTTATGTTAAGGAGTGATCCTGTTTATGTTAGAGGGTTGGTCTTGTTTATGTCAGTGCTTATCTTGGTAACATCTAATAGTTTTGTCTTGTTCATGTCCTAAGTTTATCTGGTTATGAGTTTATTCATTGTACATTATCCATGCCATGTTCTGAGTTTGGTACTGTTTGTTTGTTTTGTGTGAGAGTTAGGCCTTATTATTGTATATTTCCTTTGTTTAATATGCCGAGCCTCTTTGAAGGTGGTAGGTAATTTTTTGTCTGAGTAAGGCTGTCTGAGTAAGGCTGTCTGAGTAAGGCTGTCTGAGTAAGGCTGTCTGAGTAAGGCTGTCTGAGTAAGGCTGTCTGAGTAGTTAGAGCCATTAGCCTTAGATATCCATTTTTTTCTGAATCATGGCGGGATTCAATACATAAGAGAAAATATGAATGCTTTTAAGTCCAGCCTCCCTTGCCCATATTATGGTACTCAAAAGGACTTTTGGTCTTATGTAGAAGATTGCAGTCATTTTATTGAATTGAATAAGGATCACACAAACACAGAATACAAGGTTGTTGCTCTGGTGGTATATGGACTAAGTAACAAAGCATGGGATTGGGTATTGGACCTGTGGGAAGTTTCACCTGAGACCTTTGTGTCCGCCCCTGAAATCCTGGAGGAATTCAGGGCGGTTTTTGATCCATGGGTGGAGGATACAACTCATTTAGGAACAATGTTTCATCTGCTGTTGTGCCACCTACTGTAAATCAGACTAATGAAACAGAAGTACCAGAGCCAGCGCCCTATTTCGGAGAACCTGAGTTGTTTCTCGACTTTATTAGAGATGCGCTCCTGTATATAGAGGCTAACAGTGAGAAGTTGGAAAGTGATGGGAACAAAATATGGTTTGTGGTCTCCAAACTTTATGGTGAGACTAGTGATTGGGCGATGGAAGTTTCACAAAGTCATCCCACATTCTTGATTTCCTTCAAGGACTTCCTAACACTACTGATCTCACACTTTAATCCCGATCTACTACAAATATTTAGTGATAAGACCCAAGTCTTCCAGTCGTGGTCTCTGTGGCCATGGAAGATCCTGAGTCAGCTGAAGTTCAAGATTCAAAGGGAAGTACTTTTAGTTTTTCATATGACCCTAGTCCTACAACCATAATCTGTGTTACCTCCTTCACCACAACAGTGCCCGCTGACGTCCCAGAGCCTGCTGATGTCCCAGAGGCCACTGATGTCCCAGAGCCTGCTGACGTCCCTGTTCTAAAGGGAGGTAATACTGGTAAATTTAACTTTTCTGGTACCAAAAACAGTTAGTCTTTTGTCCTCCTAAGCCTTTGGGTCTTTGGCTGTCCCAGTGCCTAATGCTGTCCCGGTGCCTGCTGCTGACGACCCCAATCTTGAGGCGAGTGAGAGCATTATATTTTATGATGCTGTCCCAGAGGCCACTGATGTCCCAGAGCCCGCTGAGGTCCCTGTTCTAAAGGGAGGTAATACTGGTAAATTTAACTTTTCTGGTACCAAAAACAGTTAGTCTTTTGTCCTCCTCAGCCTCTGTGTCTTTGGCTGTCCCAGTGCCTACTGCTGTCCCGGTGCCCGCTGCTGATGACCCCAATCTTGAGGCGAGTGAGAGCATTATTTTATGATGCTATAGATACTACCTCACAGGACCTCTCCCTCTTATACAGTTCTGTGCCCTCGTTGCTGAAGGAGGTGTTTGTCGATGCTCTGCCCATGGTCCTGGATGCCTGTGTCAACATTTCACCCATAGTCTGGGAGGCCTTCACCAGCACTCCCCCACTGGCTCTTAAGGTGGGGGTTCATACGCAAATTGAGCAGGTCTGCACCACAAAGCTAAGCGTCATGGCATGTATCAAGATGGACCGCGGCACCATAACTGAACCAGTGGTAAAGACAAACAGAGCCACTGGGACAGAGACGGTTAACACTAGAATCTCTGAGATGATTTATCATTTCTTTTCATCCCTCTGAGAATCCCCAGGCTCACAAGTTTTCTCGTCCCCCGCACCCCTGCAGAGAGAGTCATCAGTGCACTTTTGATACACTAATAACATGACCGCGTCCAGGGGGAAGCTTGCCACAAGATTCTTCAGCTTGCCAAGCAAATTAAACAGTGAAACACACAGAGAATTTATAAAGTTAAAGTCTTGTAGTGGAATATCAGTAGGTATTTTCATACACATTAATATTCAACAGCATAAATGGGGAAACTGCATTAATTAATTGAAATTTAGGTGGAGTGATTGGACTCACCTCCATATGGGGTATATTCCCACTTTGGGATTAATTACCCACTCATTAAATAAAAAAAATATGATGGCGTTTCCCCTTTTGTGTGGGAACTTGATCGGAAGTAACTAACATAACTAACATGACATAACAAAACACTCATAACAACACTATCATTTCATAACAGATTAAGGCAGCTGTATCCCCTGCTCCAGCGGCCCGGGAAACCGTGTCCCCTGCTCCAGCGGCCCGGGAAACCGTGTCCCCTGCTCCAGCGGCCCGGGAAACCGTGTCCCCTGCTCCAGCGGCCCGGGAAACCGTGTCCCCGGCGACCTCGTCCCCTGTGCCAAAGG
>BRDA01075817.1:6740-17167 GCA_036984385.1 Crenuchus spilurus | reverse complement strand
TTTTTCAAAAGAGCCATATTGACAGATCAAAGTCAAGGAGAGCCACACTATCACCACAAGTCACTCAAATAATGGAAAAAATAAACAACCCACATATGGACTAAACCTTTGCGCACTGAATATATTGCTCTAGCTAGCTTATAGAATCACTGCTGCCATGTAGCCACCCTGCTGCAGGGTTGCCAGGTCCAATTAAAATATCCAGCCTAAAGTCAGTCTAAAACCCGGCCTTTAGAAGCTTAAACTAGCCCAGAATATATGTCTGTCACACGTTTGAAGCGAATGGCAAAACACGTGTGTACGAGTGTACGACTTAGTATTTTGTTTTAAGGGATTTATTATGATTATTGCAATTTATCTTTAAGTCATTAAGAATATGGTAACATGAGTGTTTTATTAGTTCTTTTCTAAGTGTTAAACCGTGAACCTGGCAACGGCAGAGTCTTGTGCAGCCTCCTGTTGGAAACAGTGCCTGTGTTGCCAGGTTCCACAGTATCCCCGATTTGGAACCAACTTTAAATGAGGCAAAATGAGAGGGCAAGTGCTTGGAAGGTAAAGCACATTACAGTATATGTCTCTGTAGCATGATTTTAAAATACTTTGGCTGTGCTGGCATACTTTTGTAACCGGTCACGAGAGCCACCAATAAAGCATGGTGAGCCGCATGTGGCTCGGGAGCCGCGCAATAAGTATCCCTGGTCTAGAGAACTGGGCCATCGAATTTATCTTTCTAAAGAGGAGCAGGATGGGGAGGTGAGATGTTCCCGAACTCACACAAAAATATGTAATTGAAATGAAATTATGAAACTGAAATGAATTATGAAAATGTGTAATTAAAAAAAAATGTGTCACTTAAAGACAAGCAATGTGTATATATGCTGAAATATGTAAAATAAATAAATGTGCTTCAATTCCCTTTTGTGTTTTCATTTAGGCTGTATTATTAGACTTACAGTACATATGTAGGAATGTCCACAGCATTTCACTGTCGACAAAGGTAGACCTTTTAAATTCTGATCATCTTATTGTAGTTTGTAAGTGGTTCACAGGTGGTTATTTTAGATTTCTTGTAAACCTGTTTTAAAATTTAAGGGATACTTAATCTCAGTTGGGCTGGTGGGATGGCTCGAAGCACGCAGCGGAAAATTTCCCTTATTTTTAAATCCAAAACTTGACAGGTATGAGAAAGGGAACAGCAGACCTGTATTCCAGGTAGTAAAGAAGCTCACCAAACCTTTCCAGCCTCGCACAGTAGCCATCAAGGACAAAGATGGGATGAATCTTGTGGAACCAAAGGTGTGTCAATGATGGAAAAACTACTGTGAGGAACTATACAGTGGTGCAGAAGATAACATTCAGATTGATGTTCAAGAAAAGGAACCACCACCACTGAAGGAAGAAATCAAGTGTGCTATATTAGAACTGGCTACACGAAAGGCATCCGGTCCAGATGACATAGAAGTTGAACTGCTCAGGTTTGGTGGAGAGACCACATTGAATAAGCTCCATGAGGTCTGTATGGAAGTTTGGGAAACCGGAATTTGGCCAGAAGAATGGATGCAATCACTTTTCATTCCACTGCCCAAGAAAGGAGACTTGCTCCAGTGCAAGAACTACAGGACCATTGCACTGGTCTCACATGCTAGCAAGATCTTGTTACTGAATTAAGACTGAATTAAACAAACTTCACAGTTCTGTATGTGCTTAAATGCCACTGTCAAAAATGGTTACGTTCTTTCTACTCCGTTCAGTTTAAAATGTGTAGTATATTATTTTTCCTAGAAAAGTGTCTTTTTTACTATTTACTATATATATATATATATATATATATATATATATATATATATATATATATATATATATATATATATATATATAGAGAGAGAGAGAGAGAGAGAGAGAGAGAGTGTTAAACTCGCTATTCCTACACATGTTTATATTATACAGTTAATATGTGCAAACGGAGTTTCATTTATATATAAATATTATAGTATTATTAATTCATAATATATAATAAATTCAACACCGTTTGGCAAGAAGAGTTGTCCAAACTTTTGCATACGACTGTATGTGATGTTTGCTAAAATATATATAATATAACCCATCGCTGCATTCAAAATTGCTCCCTATCACTATTTACCATTAGCTGACACAATATAGTGCAGTATTTCTGTAGTAGGGGGCAAATGCAGAGGAGTGATCTCGTGATCTGCTATGCTTAATTTCTTATGCAATCACGTTGACAGCGAGTCGTCATTTCATGGTCTCGGGGATGAGATCGGTCTCAGAGAGGAGATGGTCTGAAAGGTGAGATTTACGGCCAGACGCTGTTGATACAACCTGACACCAGCCTAAAATCTGGAGCGTCCAATCAAATATCATTGTTAGCATTATAATATTTTATTAGGATTAGTAGTAGTAGTAGTAAATATAAGGTAAGAAGAACATAACCCCATATTTGCTTTTCTTTGCATTTAAAACACCCCCTTTTTCAGTATAACTATATGTTCAGATCTCATTCCAATACGGCATCTATTACTACTAAGTCTACCCAAATGCTCTTCACAGTCAGTTGTACAATGCCTTTTAACTCCTTGTTTACACCAGTCATAGCCGTAAAAACACATAATAACACAGAAATTTTTAGTGTATTACTGTGGTGTTAAAAGTAGTAGAGAAAATGGGATGTTTTAAATGCAAAAAAGCAAATATGGAGGTATGTTCTGTATGTGGAGCAAATACGGAGGTATGTGATTAATAAAAAATAATCCTCAAAAGTAAGACTTGCCTAATTGCACATACTGTATAATTGTGTAACCATTTGTGCTGATGTCTTAAAAAATAAAAGTGTATTCACCCAAGTGTTGTATAACCTCAGCACTCAAGATTATGGACATTTGAGGGTAAAAATGTTACATATTGAGGATACAGATAAGATTCAGAAATCCAAAATAATTTATTATTTGTGTTCTTTATGATGAACTGGAAAATAATGCATGCTCACCAATGATTTAAAAAAAATTATAAATGCAATGAAAGAACTCTGGCTCACTGCTCTTCAGCCCTAAGGGGAGATGGCTTTGTGGAGAGAAGAGATGGAGCCAAGAAATCATAGAAATCAAAATTTGTTAAGGTGATGCAGGCATTTTTGATAAGAAGAAATTGCTCAAAGTGTTTATTAAATTTTGTTTAAATTGTAATTTTGGTCATAATATTTCACATTCATAATTCATTATACCAACACTAAATAAAGAGGAGACACAAAACATCAAATTAAAAAATTCACAACTCTATGAATTGCTGTCAATAAACAACAATAGTACCATTTAATAATCAAATATGAGACTAAACCTACATCTAAAATTATGTATTACAGCATTATGATTAATGATAAATGACATGACTGATAAAGTGTTATTATGGTCTAGTGGTTAGAACAAGTATAATGGTCCAGTAGCCAGTTGAAAGCAAAGACGGTGCTAAAGGAGAAGAGGAGCTCTTAGCACTGGAAATTCAATAACCCAGACTCCCTCAAGCTAATCAGTGCTGATCATACACACAAGTATGTATGATCAACATCAAAAAAATAACATTGTCAAACTGCTGAATCTTGTGACCGTCTGTGACTATTGGCCACACTGTACAGGCACAGTGGTTAAATACTAGCATGATCACCATAATAACATAATCCTGCTCCATTCCTTTACACCATTTTTCACCAAACATGACAAAATTGTGACCCTGCCAGGGAAGACCAGGTCAAAATTATTATTTTTTTCAACTTTAAGTTATGTTTTTGATCAATATATGTACTACGATAGATATCTGAGACTGTTATCTTTCATTTACAGCAATAATACAGAGTGGCTAAGTTTTGTCGCTAATGTGAAAGATAAGTTGCCCAGTGACTTTGGCCTGATTTTCCCTGGCGGGGTCACAATTTATCAGGAATACTACTTGTTTGCAAGACCGAGCTAATTTCAATTTTATGAATGTTATCAAAAATAAATCATGAATATAATCAGAAATAAATCACAGATACAGCTATAAAACAGACCTGCAGTAACAGATACTGAGGTCATCCAATTAAGATAGTTCATTGTCCATATGGTGGATGATGGACTTTGATCAGCACAACCTTATATCCTAACAGCAGATGTAGTATGGTGTTGAATGCACTGGAGAAATAAAAAAAAACAATCCACTGTGCTGCCTGATGTATATTAAGTGACAACATGTTCTGTCCAGCACGATTATACCTGCATCATCCACTCCAATGCCATCCTGCTGCCGATGGTCCAGAGCTGTTCTTATTAGAAGTCTCAGATGAGCTAGCATCAGCCTTGCAAATATTGACATAAAGTGGGAAGTGCAAGAAATGCTCTTGTCAAACTGCAGCTCAGATTATCCATCCATACACCCATCATCTTATCCGCTTAATCCTGATCAGGGTTGCGGTCCTAACTAAACCCAAGAGAGGGTGCCAAACCATTGCTGGGTGCACAGCTCAGATTAAATATCGGCTAAAGCATTCAGCACAGTTTCTCTACACACATTTTCAGCACTGTAAGGTTCAATCTCATCAGTTGTTTCTTCACATGATGAGCAGTGAAGGTAGGTGGACAGTGGACACTGTAGATGGAAGGTGGGAGGAGTTTGTAGTGGCTGGTGATCACAGGTGTGAATGGCTGTACTACATTGAAGGGTGGTGGAAAATGGTCCACAGCATTTTTGTGCAGGTACGTTAAACTGCGCAGTAGAGACACATAGTTGAACAGGAAGGGAGCCTTTCATGCTGTATAAAGAACTGGTTTAATTCATTTGCACTCACACTCTGCTTGTTTGAGGCTTTTTGGTCAAAGCTGTCACTACAGCATAGTCACTTTTGTGTGAATACGCTGGTGTTTTTGGAGATCACTCTGTCGATTAAAACTCTTCCCACACTCTGAACAGTGATATGGTTTCACTTCTTTGTGAATACGCTGGTGTTTTTGGAGATTACTCTGGTGATTAAAACTTTTCCCACACTCTGTACAGTGATACGGTTTCTCTCCTGTGTGAATACGCTGGTGTTGTTGGAGATGATCCTGTTGATTAAAAGTCTTCCCACACTCTGAACAGTAATACGGTTTCACTCCTGTGTGAATACGCTGGTGTTGTTGGAGATTACTCTGGTGATTAAAACTTTTACCACACTCTGAACAGTGATACGGTTTCTCTCCTGTATGAATACGCTGATGTTGTTGGAGAGTACTCTGTTGATTAAAACTCTTCCCACACTCTGAACAGTGATACGGTTTCTCTCCTGTGTGAATACGCTGGTGTCGTCGGAGAGGACTTTGTTGATAAAAACTTTTCCCACACTCTGAACAGTGATACGGTTTCTCTCCTGTGTGAATACGCTGGTGCAGATGGAGAGTACTCTGTCGATTAAAACTCTTCCCACACTCTGAACAGCAATACGGTTTCTCTCCTGTGTGAATACGCTGGTGCAGTTGGAGAGTACTCTGTCGATTAAAACTCTTCCCACACTCTGTACAGTGATATGGTTTCTCTCCTGTGTGAATACGCTGGTGCAGTTGGAGAGTACTCTGTCGATTAAAACTCTTCCCACACTCTGAACAGTGATACGGTTTCTCTCCTGTGTGAATACGCTGGTGTTGTTGGACAGTACTCTGATTATTAAAACTTTTCCCACACTCTGAACAGTGATATGGTTTCTCTCCTGTGTGAATACGCTGGTGCAGTTGGAGAGTACTCTGATTATTAAAACTTTTCCCACACTCTGAACAGTGATACGGTTTTTCTCCTGTGTGAATACGCTGGTGTTCTTGGAGAGTAGTCTGTCGATTAAAACTCTTCCCACACTCTGAACAGTGATACGGTTTCTCTCCTGTGTGAATACGCTGGTGTTGTTGGAGATTACTCTGATGATTAAAACTCTTCCCACACTCTGAACAGTGATACGGTTTCTCTCCTGTGTGAATACGCTGGTGTCGTTGGAGATAACTCTGATGATTAAAACTTTTCCCACACTCTGAACAGTGATACAGTTTCTCTCCTGTGTGAATACCCTGGTGTTGTTGGAGATTACTCTGACGATTAAAAGTCTTCCCACACTCTGAACAGTGATACGGTTTCTCTCCTGTGTGAATACGCTGGTGTCGTTGGAGATAACTCTTGTGATTAAAACTCTTCCCACACTCTGAACACTGATGTTTGCCTATTTTTTCTGTGTTTTCCAGCATTTTTTTGTTAAATGTATCACAATTGAGAGTATCAGAAGTTATACTGGATGCCACATTCTCTTCTTTTATTTTTTCAGATTTCAGCATGGTGATGTTTTACTCTTGGTCGTATCTCCTGAGGTCTTTGTTGAAGCTGGCACAAGGAACGGGAAGACTCAAGAGGATTGTGTTAATTCCTGTAGAAGAAAAAATAAAAAAATATGAAATTAAAATGTAATAGAAGATTTTTAAGCAGATATTTTTAAGGGAATAGAACATCAAATATCAGGTTATTTCTCCAAGTTAGTGGGCCAATAGTCAGTCATTTTTGTTGTGTAATGGAAGTAAAGCATGACATATCCTCTTATCTACATAAAATAAGATTTTACATCACAAAACTACATTTCATCTGCAAATTCTATTACATATCTAGTGTTAAGTCATGAAAAAAATTTAAATTAATTACCACTGGTTTAGTTGAATTCATCATACATCTTGCAAATAAATATGATATCAGAATTGGAGGATGTTCACCCAGAATTTTTTCTTCATAGCAAATCAAGCAATCACAAACATAACATGTTTTTAATTTAATACCTGAACCATCTAGTTTCAGGAAAAATACCTAAAACTAACAAAATAATTTCAGTTAATATTAATTATATATATAAAAAACAGGCAGAGAACCAACATATTGAAAAACAGAATGCCATTGTACTCATGTACAATGAGATGAGTTTGAAAGCCACTATTTTACAGTGCAACCACATATGTAATATATACAATATAGATAAATAAAAGGGGTAAAAAAAGTGCATAAATCTGAGGCTTTTTATACAGTTTTGAGAAAGGGACATATATGGTGTTATATACAATGATGGTATGACATATGGTGTTATGGTAACAGTGATTTCTGATTCTTTTTATCTTTGTTTTAGAAATTGGTGGTATAGTATATATACATTTTTATAAACCAAGGCTTGTCAGCATAGTTTTGCCTTCTTGTAATTGTCCTTATGGGACAATGATTTTCATGTAGCTGATTTAATGTGAAAAGAAACATCATAAACCTAGTTTGGATATTTTTTGCATAAAATTCACTCCATATTTGTTGTTTTACATCCTTTATGGCACTGATTGTTTCTGGTGTTTTGTTTGGTATCAATTAGCTTTTCTGTTAGCATGCACATTAGCTGGGTTCTATTTTGTCCTAAAATGGCAGCAACAGCATATATAACTGTACTGCTGGCTCATAGGCAACGTGCTGTATTGCACACTCAAAGCCAGCATTACAGTGAGCGGTACAGGCTGTACTGTTCTCTTCTGGGGGCAGCGAGGAGTCATGTAGTGTGAACCAGGCAATAGGCTCCCATCTCATGGCGGGGGTGCCGAAGTCAGCACAACACCTGTTTATGCCTTTTGGAATTTAATTGATGAAGTATATTTGTGGTTCAATTAACTGAGCAAGTAGGTTTGTGTGTAATTTCACTGACAAGAGAGATGCTGCTCATACAGAATGTATTGAGGCCCACCTCACTTTCTATTCTAGAGTACACTGAGCAGGCTGAGAGAATGAGAGAGAAAACAAAGCAAGCTGAGAGAATGAGAGAGAGAACAAAGCAGATTGAGAAAATGTTATTGTACCTCGTTTCAGGTCTGAATCGTTGCTAACGCGTTAATGTCCCTCCGCTCTTAGGAGTAAATTAGCGGTAATCGAAGCGTCGCTAAACTCTCTCCGGGTACAGGAAAGGACTCCCTCTCGGAGACTTGGCGGCTAGGCAGTTTAATGATGCAGGTTCCACCTGTGCCAGCCGGTCACCCAAACGGTTAACTGGTCAGTCGTGTGCGGTGTTGAGTTTGGTCACAAACAGGAGCGCCTTGTTTTTGCTAAACAAACAGCGCAGCTGTGACTGAGCCTAGCTGCTAACCCGGGCTAAGCTAACAGGAAAGTTCAGCGATACTAGTCCAACCTGCTGGTGTAAATACAAGTAACCCCAGAACATTACTGTCTCCTTACTTATTTCACGATATTACAGCCATTTTCATTATCACACATCCGTATAAACTGCTCTTCTGGTGATCACAGAAACAAACACCTCCTCTCTAGCAACCAGTTTTCTCCCTGCAGGAAAGCCCCTGAGTGGACAAAAGCGCCTGACTGGATTTTTTAATTGTCAGCCAACCATAGATCACATATTTGTATCTGACAATTGTCCGATACCGATACACAGCTGATTAATCTTTCAATCTCTAAATTATTGGTCTATTTTATCTCGTTGTCTGTTTATTTATATATATTTAATCCAGGCAGTTCCATTCAGGCACTGAAGTGTAAATCAGAATCCCACTGGATGTGAAATAGAGGAGGGGGAGTAGTGTGGTGTCACCATAGACATAGAGTGCGTTTCTCAAACCTCAAGTACGCAAGTACGAACTTGTGTACTTGACTAGATCGAACTTGTGGACTTGACAAGTACGAACTTCCCAAGTACCGGGCATTATTTTGCATTAGAAACACCAGCGTACTTGATGACGTCACAGCCCAGCTTGCCCACAAGCAGCCGACGTAGCTAGTTCAATTTTTTTGTAATTCTGATTTGTGTATCACTGGAAAATATGCGAATTAAAATATTTTATAATTTCTTTACATTTAATAGAGCTAAATGTGTGTGACTGTATAAAAGGCTATTGTCAGGAAATAATTGTGTTTGTAGTTTGTGAGGAAAATGGAGCGCGTGGGAAAAAAATATAAATGTAATGTGTATTTCATTAAATGTTACTTTTGCATTTTGACCATTTTTTGTTTCAATGTTTTAGGTTTTTTTTTTGTTTTGTTTTTTTTTCTACAAATTTTGGTTTCATTGTTTTTGTTTTTTTGCTTCTGGAATCTCACTTTGCTTCTGCCCCGCATTTTTTTGCTTCTGAGTTTTGGAACACTTTTCACATGTGGGTGGGACTTAGAACGCGGCGTTAGCCTTGAATTTCCATTGATCACTGACAGCAGCTTTGAGTCCGGCTCTGAGACAGAGCCACGCCCACCACATCTACTTCACAGCGTTTTCAAACATGGCGGAACGAAGGGTTTGTAAATCATAGCAGCAGCTAAACTGAATTTTGCCATAAAAATTTATACAAAGGTTATAATTAATTGCTAAATGGTATGTAGATATTGCACATACTCATATTTCTTGAACACATTAGTGTTTTCTCTCCATCCAGTTCCCTAAAACTTTAAAAAGCTCACATTGGTGAAGTGTGCTCAGTATTATCCAAGGGCGTAACTTTGGGTCCAACATTGGGGGGGTTGAGCTGTCTGCCTATTTATTTATTTATTAAATCATTTACTTTTCTAAAAGGGTTCAGGAGATTTTGGGTTAACCGTATTAGAAATACATTGTAATGCTTTTACTATGTATTTATTTAACTTTCTTTGTATTTACTCTGCACCTTAAACAATTAAGAAATGCGGAGCTAGCTAACGGAGCTAGCTAAAATACCTGAACGGTGTCTGATACACAGCGGCATAGTTATTCAATCATCAGCTAACAATACATTTACATTTACCTCATTTTTTTTGGTGCTCTTTTCGTTTTTTCTTACTACACCCACTCCCCCATCAGCTGCTTGCACTAGCAAGCAAACGGTCAGGGTTGCCAGGTCCAGCAAAAAATATCCAGTCCAAAGCCTGTCTAAAACCCGCCCTTCCGAAGCTTGAACTAGCCCAAAATATGTCTGTCACACGTTTGAAGCAAATGGCAAAACAACTATGAGTGTACGACTTAGTATTTTGTTAATAAGGGATTTTTTATCGGTCATTAATAATATGATAACATTATTGTTTATTAATTATTTTATAACAGTTTCATATCCCAGTCATGAACATTTAATAGTAACATAATTAGCAAAAAAAAAAAAGCGCTCTCTCTCTCTCTCGTTTTCAGGCTGCACTTCCTTATGTCGTTATGTTCTCCTTGTTCGTATTGTTGGATTTAATCTTCCAACACCCACTTTTCTTGTTGTTTTTTGGCGGCTGCGGTCATTTTTAAAAGTAGCCCAAAAAACGCAGCCTGCCACACTTGAATTTACACCCGCAACTGGATTTTCAAACAAGCCTAATTTGCGTGAAAATAAAAGTGCGTTTAATCCGAACAAACTTTTAGGTCAACGCCCACATTTAAGTTCACACCGTCCGACGCAAAA
>BRDA01075811.1:3290-23477 GCA_036984385.1 Crenuchus spilurus | reverse complement strand
GTGAGACTTCTCACTAAAAATTCATTACATATAAAGTGACATACTTCAAGACTTTTTGCTTAAATGCTGAAACTGTTTGAAGAGTAATTTACTCAAACTAAAAATTAAATATTCTAATAATCGGGGATTCTGATTTTTTTATATTCATGAGCTATAAGTCATATGAACAACATTAAGACTGTTGTATATCGTGGCAGCAGAAACCCATAGCGTCCACTAGATGTCGCCAACTCCCTGCTCTCATTGGACTAACGACCCACACCTGAAGGTGATGAGTGGCCATCAATCTGAGGTATAAAAGAGGGCCACTCACTCTTCAGAGTGTGGGACATTCACCTCATCCACCCTCCTGGTACACACCTCTGGACATTGTTGTCATGCCCCCATCTGCTCATCGTCACTCCCTGTCTTTGTGGTACGTGTTTGTGGTGTCTTGTGTTTAGTAAAGGTCTCTGTGTTTATAGGTGGGTCATGGGTGGCCAGTGTTTGGTCCCCAGCCTCCCTACACTCTCAGCTTTCATGATAGCAGCTGATAAGGGTATCGGCCGCTGCTGGGGAGTGTAGGGAGGGCTGGGATGTTGCCTGGTCAGCCATGTCCCGCCTAGTCATAGTGAGTGTAGTTTTTAGTCTGGAGTCCTTGTTTTCCTCTGGTGTTGGTTCTGGTCGATGCATCCTCACTCCAGTGTTATGGATAGGAGCGAACCTTGGGGTCAGCTGCTGCTGGTTCGTGTGTGGCTCGGAATGGCCGGTTGCCGTGATGGTCACCACAGCCAGTGTTATGGATAGGAGCTGATCTGGAGGATGGCTGCTGCTGGAGTGGGCGATGCACTGATCGGACGTTCGGGCCAGTAGAGGTAGGTCCAGTCAGTCTTTGTCAAGTCAGAGTAGGTCTCTGTGTTCATGGTCAGTCAGTGTCAGGGTTCATGGTCAGTCAGTGTCAGGTCCCTGTGGTCCCCGTCAGTCAGTGTCAGGTCCCTGTGGTCCCCGTCAGTCAGTGTTGGATCCCCATGTTCTATGTTCGTCTCTAGAAGTCCCTGTGTACCGAGTCAGTCTCAGTCAGGTTGGTGAGTGATGTCCTTGTGTCCTGTCTTTGTCCTGTCTGTTGTTGTGCTTTGTTTCACATTCAATAAACCTTGCTTATGGACTGTTTCCACTGTCTCCTGGCCCGTCATTACAACAAAGACAAAACAAGACTTGAAATGTCACTTTACCTGTAATGAATATAAAATGTCAGTTTACCTTTTTAAATTAAATTATAACCACAAGTGAATATTTTCATATTCAGATTTGAGAGATGCACAAGTACTGCAAGGAACTTTACATTGTAGCAACACTCTGAGAACATCTTTTCTCTACAACTTGACGCACCCTTGGCTATTGTTCTGGTTCAAAACCTACTTTTCTTTGGTTGCAGCAAGGAACTAACTGTTCAGGTTCCGGAAACCAATTTATTTGGGTGAAAATGCATTGAAAGTTGCGAAATTAGGTGCACGAATGGGAACAGAACTCAGTCCATGTTGGTAGAAAAATGATACATGATAGCCACGTTGGTGCTTATTAGTGATACATGACAGTTGGCATAAAATATTGACAAGTACAGAGTTTATGAATTGTTTAATTCGCTGCTGACTCACCACCACAGTCATAAGAGCAAAACAACACCATAAACCAAAATTCAGCCTCGCTAAACAAGATTATAACCACAAACACAAGATCCACAACACTAGCCTAGTACTAGCCAAGCAGTGATTGGTACACACAGATTAGCTTTAACTATCTGCTGTAACTTTTATGGTGGAATGTAAATTGGAAGAAGAAGGTAATTTCATTTCCACACAGAAGCAGAAGAAAGTTGAACTGACACAGCTTGAAAAGGCACTCAAACACAAAGTGGTTATCACACATGTACAGGACCTGTTTCTATTTGTCTCACAAACACTCAAGATGCAGGTGGGGCTACTCAGAAGGGGGTGGAGTTACATCTAGTCCTCTTATTACACAATAGGGGGAGCACAGTTTTAAACTAGGGATGCACCGATACCACATTTTTTAAAACCGAGTACGAGTACAAGTACTTACATTTAAATACTTGCCGATATCAAGTACCAATAAGAGTACTAATAAATATCAATACTTACAATTAGAATGAAACGGAGGCTGTATGTGTGTCTTATGGCTCCAGTTAGATGTGTTTGTGATCTATTTAATCTAAACACCTAAGATAACAGATTACACATTTCCCCTTTATACACTGAAACATTCAAAAATGAAACATGAAACATATCAGATATACATAATCATCACCGTTGGCGAACTAGCTAGCTACATTACGTTAGCTTACCTTTTTGTAAAGCTCGTGGTGGTGAGAACTGAGGACCTCTTGAGGTTAGTAGTGCTTTTCCCAGTTATTTTACATCCACAAACTTTGCTCTGTTTTGTTTTGTGTGTCAGCGAAAGTGAAATTGCTCCATAAATCGCTTCTTCTTTACCGTCGAAGCTGCAGCAGTGACGTCAGCATGTTGTGTTAAACTTCGCCAGTCTGACTGACTGTGGAGCTTAACGTGCTTTGAGAAAGTCAGACGTGCGGCAGGTTTATTTTAAAATGCGGATTACTGGACAAAAACATTATTTTAGTCATTCTGTGACATTTTCATTTCATTTTTATTAGTCGACGAAAAGTCTAATACTTTTAGTCATCGTTTTTGTTTTAAAATATTAGTTTTTATTTAGTTCTCGTGTCGTTTTCGTCGTGAAAAAATGGTCGTCAACAAATATTTTTGTCATAATTATCGTTAACGAAATTAACACTGCTTTTGTCACCTTCATTCACCTGGAAGTACCTCCACACCGCTGACATAGCTGCTCCTTCTCTACTACCGGGCTGGTTAAAGTCACGCTGCCGTTAAGAGGCTTGTTCAGCTCGGCTACCATACGTAGTCGTCATCTTTTTTTTATTTTATTTTTAAATTTTATTTATTTATTTATTTTGTGGCGCAAACTAATACTGTCTGTTAGAAGGAAACGAAGCTCCCATCACGCTGGTATCGGATCCTGTACTATCGGAGCACTTTTATGAATACGAGTACAAGTACACGCACATGGCGTCGGACAGATACCCGATGCTGGTATCGGTACCGGTGCATCCCTATTTTAAACCTAGCATGCCCAAAAAAAAACTGGGTTGTCTTCTATCACAATTTGTGGGTTGGTAGGCAGTCCAGATACCCAAATATATGTAGTAAATTATTCAATATTGGTCCCCTTACTGGTGTTATATGTGCCCCTTATTGTAAACTGTGAACAGATTATTAAATCAACAGAACATTCTATCCATTACTGCAGGGTTCCTCTGATAAAGGGCAAGACTGCTCGTGAGAAGCTGAAGGAGAAAGGCCTGTGGGAGGAGTACAGGAAGAAATATCCCTACAACCCCACCGCCAAGTTTGTTCAGACTGGCACTGAGTCCATGACTAATGATGCCGATGTAAGTTAAGCTATTGCTTCAGCAATAACATAAAACATGATATTCTTACTGACATCCTTCTCAAGAGTGCATCCAAACAACAACAAAAAAACCCTACAAATATGTTCTTGTCTCACTCAGCTCTCTTACTATGGTGTGATCTCCATTGGCACTCCTGCTCAGTCCTTCTCAGTGATTTTTGATAGTGGCTCCTCCAACCTCTGGGTGCCTTCTGTCTACTGCTCAAGCGAAGCCTGTGGTAAGTACTGAAGAGAACATGAAATAAAAGCATCTTGTAGGTTTGTTTAGACATCTCAAACTCATCAGTTTTCTAACATTGTTTCTTTTCATTAGAGAACCACAATATGTTCAACCCTTCAGACTCCAGCACTTTTGAGAGCACCAATGACTCTCTCTCTATTCAGTACGGCACTGGAAGCATGACTGGATACCTGGGATACGACACTGTGACGGTATATAATGTTTCAGAGTACAGAAACTCATCTAGAAACCAATTAATGTCCAAAATTCCATTATTCAGTTATTCATTTTCTTATTCAATACTATGTCTACATAAAATAACACTTTTAACGCACTTCTGTTGATGCACATTTGGCTTGCAACAATAGTTTGTTGGATCCAATGCAATTTACTGTCCAAATATGAGGAGACACTAGCCTTCTGTTTGATTTACTAAGCTAAGTAATATCTAAACATAGGGTGACGAGATCTGAGGTGATGAAAAAGAGGACACCTTAGTGGGGGGGTATAATGTATTACGTGTTCAAATACATTTTTTTTGGTGCTTGAACACAAATTTTATTACTATTATTAATAAATATTGACAAATTATGATATATACTTTACTAATAATTACTAGTTACTATTAATAATATACTAATAATAACGATTAAACATTATTATGATTAATAAAATAATAAAAATCAATATTAATCATTAATAAAATATTAATACATTACATATTATTTATAAATAATAAACTGTTAAAAGCATGTAGCATAAAATTATCACCCAGTCATTTTCAGTCAACTTCACTTCAGCTCATTATCACCAGTGTTACACATATGTTTGGAATGTATGGTCAATAGATCTTATTTACACAGAACTATACCACATTTTTGACTAAAAATAAGCAGAAATTCTGAATTATTTTGATAATAGTTACACTTAGAGGCATGTAAATAGATGGCTTATCACAGACTAATAGACACACGCAAACAGACACACACTCAAATGTAAATATTAATGGATTTTAATATGAAACCGCTGATATTAAAGTACGTCTAGCTGACGTGACACAGGCAGAACAAACGTTCAACACGTTAACAACTTACAGGTGAAAACGGACTGCCGGCCAAATTGCAGTCCAGACTCCATTTGAGGGAGTGACAGTGGCGACGGCCAATCACACGTTAGCAAGAAACGGCAGAGCCAATCAATAAGCTTGTGGTGGCCTAAAGGGAAACTGGCTTGGATTTCAGCTGGGTCTCCATTTAATATAGCGTAACATCTCACTCAAGCGAACCAAACTGAATAGGGGGAGGCGAGACTAGTTTGTGAACGAAACGCTTCTTGAGTACAACAAAATACCGGATGTTTGTGAAATTCTGCCCGGACATGTTTTTTAAGTCTCAAAAAGAGGACATGTTCGGGTAAAAGAGGATGTCTGGTCACCCTATAGTCTAAACATTAATCACTGGTGAAACAAAGCAAATGAAACATGAGATCCAAATCTGACTGAACATACTGACTGAGTGGTGTTGGATATCTTGGGTAATGTACAGTAGTGTGGTAATCCTGACATCTTGTGCTACAGGTTGGTGGAATATCAATACAGAATCAGATCTTTGGTCTGAGTGAGACTGAGGCTGCCTTCATGGCTAGCATGGTGGCTGATGGCATCTTGGGTCTGGCGTACCAGTCCATTTCCTCTGACTCTGCCACCCCTGTCTTTGACAACATGATGAGTCAGGGTCTGGTCTCTGAAGACGTCTTCTCAGTTTATCTGAGCAGCGAGTACGGTGACACCACAAACACATCCTTCTGTCAGTTTGTTAAACAGTAGACAACTCTACTGTTAAACACTTTACACAACTCTATACGGTGACTAGCCACTCTTATCAAGTCTGGTTAGTACAGTTCAAAGACCTTTGATTTAGCTCAAGAACTATGATTCAAATGTATCAAATTATACTTGCAGATCACAGCTTTGATCATTGAAGCTCAAATGCAAGTTATCCTCAACTTGTCTTCTTTTGAACTCTCCAGTTCTGAGCAGGGTAGTGTGGTGATGTTTGGGGAGATTGACACCTCCTACTACACTGGCAGCATCTACTGGATCCCTCTCTCCTCTGAGACCTACTACCAGATCACCATGGACAGGTATGTTATGCACACACAACACTGACAATTTTTTAAGTGATCGCTACAAATATTTTCAAAGCAATTTGGATGGCGGAGTATAATGATTATTCATTATAAAGCAAACATTTGTCTACTGTTCAAAATATTTGTAGAGATTATATGTACAAAAAGTACTGGGACACATGCTCATTAGCTATTTCTTCTTAAACCAAGGGTATTATAGAGTTTATCCTGCTTTTGTTGGAGTAATTCTCTCTACTGTCCAGCGACGACTTTCTACTAGATTTTGGAGCATTGCTGTGATGATCCGATTGCATTCAGAGCATCAGTAGGTCAGGATTACCACTACACCTCATCCCCAAAGTACTGGATGGAGCACCATCATTCAAAAGAATACTGCTCCACAGCTCAATACTGGAGGCCTCATGTCCAGCATTTTGGTGATTTCTCTGCTCTGACACTACAATTAAACCTGATAATTATGTGTCGAGTTGAATCAGGTGTGTTTGATCAAGTACATCACCAAACTGTGCAGGAATCCAGCCCTCCAGGACTGGAGTTTAAGCATGGTGCCAGCAGATTCATGTTTATCTGTTTCAGAGAGTCATATTCTATTGGCAGTACTTCTCTACAGGGACTACACAAGCTGTGTGTGTGTGTATTTGCACATCTGTGCCAGCAATGGATGCAACTTAAAGTGTGAATGCATTCATTAGAAGGCGTGTCCACAAACATTTGGACCAGAGGCGATTGCTCTAAGACTGCAAGGGAAGCTCAGCTTCCCCTAAAATGTCAAAAAATAAGTGATCAATAATATACTGTTGTGTGTACATGTCATTGAATAAATATGTGCTACAACGCGCTCAACTTTTGTTCAGAATCAGCTTCTTATCACTGGTAGTGACGTGGCTTTCCTCTCACTCATTCCCGCAGCTTCACAGAGCTTTAAACAGGGTGGACGCTCAGCATCCACAGAGTTCAATGGCAAAGCAGCGTGCAGCGAAATGAGACGAGTCATTGGATAAATCCTGTGCTTTGTCCCGCCCATCGGACACTCAGCGTCTCTGGGGGTCTATGGGGCAGTGGGCTGGCCTCAGCTGGCCCAGACGCTCAGCTTCTGTATGATGATTGGATGATCTGTCTGAGGCTGAATCCCTTTTTGATTGACAGCTAAATGAGCGAATCAGCGATCTTTTGGTGTAAACATCCGTGGGACCATTTTTTTAATTTTCATTCTGTTCTGAGTTGAACCGAAGACTTTCCTAATCATCTTAGCGGCATTTTCTTTGTTAAAAACGACTAGCGACAAATCGAGCTTCTATTTCTGGTGTTTTTTTTGTAGCTGCTTGTGTTTGGAGACTGACTTCTATTACTCCTTCTGATTTCTATCAAAGTTTCTGGCCAGCGGGTGCTGCTGAGCCTCTCCACCATCACAAAGCACTCACAGGCGGATACACTTCACACTAGCCTCGCGCCAGTCCCAGCTAGCGAGCTAGCAGGTGTAAAGAGCTTCTCCTGCAACACCATGAGCCAAGGCCGTTTAAGCAGCCTAGCTCTGCTGGCCATTGAGAGGACACTAGTCAAGTCCCTGGAAAAGACGCGTTGTTGGTACGACAGGGTCACAGATCATTTTCTTGAAAAGGAAAGGAGGGTAGAATTTACGTATAAATAAACCGACACATTTTATGATGTAGCCCGAAAATTGAGCTTCCCCTCCTTGAGAGACCAGCATCCGTCACTGATTTGGACATAAAGCGTGCATTGAGAAAGGAAAATTATTATATACTTTTAAATAAGCTGAGGTCTATGTTAGATAAACTAAACAAGCAGTAAAAGCTACACTTCTTATCTGTTCAGATGCTCACCAAAAATTACACTGATGTCAATTACAAATTGTTGATTTTTTTATATTTTCAGTGTTACCATCAATGGACAGGCTGTTGCTTGCTCTGGTGGGTGTCAGGCTATTATTGACACTGGCACATCCCTTATTGTTGGGCCCACCAGCGATATCAGCAACATTAACTCCTATGTGGGCGCTTCCACAGATGAATATGGAGATGTGAGTCATAAAGCTGCCTGACAATCCTATGTTTCAAAAATGACTTTAAAACTAAAATTCATTACATGTTTCTACACTTTACAGGCTATTGTGAGCTGCAGCAGCATCCAGAGCATGCCTTCAGTTACTTTTACCCTTAATAGCTATACCTTCACCATTCCTGCATCATCCTATGTCTCTGAGGTCAGCCCACAACCTACTGTCTCTCATAACTATCATTGATAAACTGCGTATTGACAGTTTACT
Source organism: Crenuchus spilurus (assembly GCA_036984385.1). Classification (NCBI taxonomy): domain Eukaryota; kingdom Metazoa; phylum Chordata; class Actinopteri; order Characiformes; family Crenuchidae; genus Crenuchus; species Crenuchus spilurus. Next base: position 15,321 of record BRDA01075811.1, on the reverse strand, counting down.
CAATGTTTTGAGTTTCACTATTGTTAAACTTGAACATTTTTACTCACCCCCACAGATGTATAAACAAAATTTTAATGATTCACCTTTATACAGTAAATACTAATGAAATATTTCATATTTCCAGGACTCCTCTACCTGCACAACTGGTTTTAGTGGCAGCAGTGACTCCCTGTGGATTTTGGGTGATGTCTTCATCAGAAACTTCTACACCATCTTTAATAGAGAGAACAACAGTGTGGGCCTGGCAACCCTCGCATAAATTAACTTGGTTAAATCTGCTGTTTTTTTAAATGACATGCAAAGTGTTTGCATGAGTCTACCTATTGCAGGCAATAAACATACACTATAGCTTTAAAAGTACCTTGTTTCTTTCTGTTTCAACTTAGCCAACAATAAAGTATTTTAAAGCATCCTTAGTGTTTCAATTTCTTGTCATAATTTTGGTTACATAAACATTTTAAACTATTTTAACCAATACATAACAATGTTAACATTTCCAGCACAACCATAGTGTTACCTCAGACACAGAATGCATAAGTATTTAATATTAGCCACAGGAATTTGTGTGAATTTAATTTATTTTCACATTTTATTTATGTGAAATTTTAGACCTATTTCTAATCTGCTATTCATTTATAAGTTCAAGAAAAGGTTGTTGCTTCACAATTGCAAAATCATCTTGGTACCAATAACCTTTTGGAAGTGTTTCATCATAGCACCGAGACAATGCTTGCGCTGTCCTTAATGATCTGCTTCTGTCCTCTGACTAGGGCTGTGCTTCTGTTCTCCTCCTGCTTGATCTTACTGCTGCGTTTGACAAAGTCAATCACAGTGTGCTCATTTCTCATCTCTCCTCTCTTGGCCTCCCTGGTGTTGTGCTATCTTGGTTCACATCCTATTTGGCAGACAGATCCCAGTTTGTGTCTATTGGAAAGAATAAATCAAGTACTGCCCCAGTCACTCAGGGAGTTCCCCAAGGCTCTGTCATTGGTCCCCTGTTATTTATCATTTACATATTGCCTATAGGTAGCATTATTCATTTTTACAGCCTCCATTTCAACTGCTACGCTGATGATATTCAGATCTAATTACTGAGTCTTATCCTCCATCTACACTGTTGTCATGTGTACAGGAATTAAACTGCTTTAATACAAATTTTCCTAAACTAAATGCCAAAAAAAAAGAATTTCTGATTGTTGGTTTAAAGGCTGCCATCTCAGCATACAAAGACTGCATCAATGACAGAGATTATACCAGGGTCACCTCAACGTCTACTGTTTTAAATCTGGGGGTCAAATTTAACCATAGTCTCTGCTTTGTTTCATACATTACATTTCTGACCAATTTCTCACTTTTGCAACATCAGTAGACTCCTCCCCCTGCTTTCTTCTAAAGACTCTGAGGTTACTTCACCACTGGAGTACTGTAATGGTCATTTTCTATGGCTTACCTACCAAAACTATAGGTCTTCTTCAGTATATTCAGAACTCTGCTATCAGAATTTTTTTTTTAATTTAATGCCAATTTATCCCCTTCCCAATGTAGTAGTAGCCAGTTATAATCCATTCCATAACCCTAACCCTAACTCTCCCCATCACTTTTGCAATGTTCCTGACTCTAGGAGGGTGAAGACAAACCCAAGCCTCCTCGGTTGCTTGTGATGCACCCACTGCCTCTTTTCAAACTACCACTAATACACCATCACTGGTGAACCAACTCACTCGGAGGAAAGCGCAGAATTCCCAGCTCCGAATGGACCAATCAGTAGATGCCTGAGTCAGCGGACATTGTAATGTGAAAGTGATGGGGAGAGAGCAAAATCCTTCTGGATTAATATGGATTAGCTCTATCCTATCTTTCAGCTCTTACAGACTCATCACTCACTTAGGTCCTCTGACTTTGCTCTTCTGGCTGTTCCAAAGTTTAGGCTGTGCACTATGATTGGCAGGTCTTCCAGGGTTACTGCCCATACCCTCTTTAATGCCTTGCTTCTCTGTATATTATCTCGCTCTCTTACTCTGTTTAAATCCAATCTAAAATCCTACCTCCTCTATACCTTCTTCCATTCTCTTTAAAATATTTTTGTTTTCATTTATTTAAAATGGCTTGAACATGAATTAAATGATCAATTAATCAATTATCAATTATTAATAAATTATATAAAAATATTAACAGCATTTTATTAAGAATTACTAGTTACTATTAATAATATGCTAAACATAACTTAATAGTTATCATCAATAGTGAAATAGTAAAAATTATTCTTATTTATTCATAATAATAATTAATAAAAAAATAAATGATTCAATATTAATACACTATTAAATTGTACATTTAATAAAACTTTTTCAGTTCACTGTTTCCCTTTGTGGTTTGACTGGTTGTAAAGCATATAGCATAAAATTATCACCCAGTTCTGTATTTCACCTTGTTAGTCAACTTCAATCCAACTCATTACCACCAAAATTACACTTATTTTTGGACTGCATGGTTCAAAAAAAAAATTTTTGAGTTGACCCAAAGACCACAAAAGGGTTAACTATTAACATTTCGACATTATCAATTCATCCAAAGCTTCCAAACACAGACACAGATTAAAATGCCCAACATGTTAACAGCTTACAGTGGCAGGTGAACACAGACTCCTGGCCAACTAACTTGCAAGACACGAGTTTACAACCAGATGGAATGACAGCTGGGACGTTGGCAAGAAATGAAATGGCAAAGCCAATCAAACTTGTGGGCTGTCTAAAGCGAAACAAGCTCCATCTAATACAACATAACACTATTTGTGGATGGTAAAAACTGCAGGGGACCTAAACTGTCATTTGAAAACTGTTCTTCCTGTTCTTTTTCAAGCTCTCCTGTAACCTCACAGAAATCTGTAGAAAAATTATGTGCTGTTCTCATTAGCATGATTAAACTTATAAAGGAAAGCTCTTGTCTTGATGTATATTGTACTAGCTCAAGCGTAAGGACTGCCTTTCCTTGAATGCCAGCCATCACAAAAGCTTGGCATGTTGGACAACAAAGCTAGACATATCTGAATCTGCTATTTTCCATACGGGAAATACTGATAACATAAAAGCTGGAAGACTTTGGAGTTTTTCCCCCATTGTTTAATAACAAATAAGCAAACACATCTCAGATATAGTACAGGTTAATTAAATAACAACATTAACCTTACTTTTATTTACTTATAGACTTGTTTTTATGTAGGTTAGATAAGAATAGCTCACCTACGTGATTTTATTTTGTGTGTGTGTGTGTGTGTGTACAATTGTGTGTGTGAGGGTGTGTGTTTGTTTTCTACATTCTATAAATTAAGTTTTGACAAATAATTGCAAATGCTCTTCAATATAATAATAATAATAATAATAATAATAATAATAATAATTATTATTATTATTATTATTATTATTATTATTATTATTATGTGCCTTAGGACTCCAGTATCCAGAACATCATGTCTTCTGTTTCTGTTCTGGGTCTTCAGGCCATCTTGCTGGTCTTTTTCCTCTTCTACCTTCAACATTTCCAACATAACTGTCTTCTCAAGTAAACTGACTCTTCTCATAATGTTTCCAAATTAAGAGACATTAAACAAAAAAAAAGGCTTAAAATATGTCACTGTGTGTGTAGTGAATATATGACAGTTTAGCTTTTTAAATGAAATTATGAACAATAAACGTTTTCATAATATAAAATTTTTTTGAGTCAACGTATAATTAAATTACATAGAAATAAGACATCTAAGATATTGTCGTATTTGTCTTAGTATGTTGGAGGCATGGAATAACTCACACAACAACTGGAATATCCTGGATGGCTGGATTTACTGAGACTTTAAACAGTAGTCTGATTAAATGCATGAAGAAAGAAATGCCCTTCTCTCGGTGCAGCAGTAGAGGTTAAAAACCATCCACACCAAGAGGTAGCGAGCACACGAACACCACATCACATAAAACTTCTCTTATATCTATACTAGGCACAACATACAATGTGATTGGCTACTGAGATCCACAGACAGAACGTGTCATACTACACATTAACCTGAACCACTGTAGCTATTAAACAGCTATGCAATTTTTCCCCATTACACTGCCCCCCTCTTAGCTCTGCAGAGTCCCTTCTGCATTACGGTAGGCTACTCAGAATTAAACAACTGAACTATATTAACTATGTTAATCCATATAGCGAGTGGGAATACGAACAACTCTCCCACTCTGTGTGTGGACTTCCCCAACTTCAGCTAGACCAATGTCACTGTTTGAATCTTCAGTGATGAGACTTTCCTGATGCTGATTGTGTTGCTGTGCAACTGGTGGTCTCTTCTTCCTGGTTGCCATTGCCTGAACTGAACCTTGTTCCACTTCCTTGTGCAACTCCTCCGAAACATCACCTGATGATGTATGCTCAGGGTGGGTATACTTATGTCTCAAGCATGAGACCCATGATGGTATGTCATGACTTAGGAAGGGTTTTAGACGGTCATGGTGCAATACTCTCTCACTTCGACGATCTCTAACCTTGTACAGGACCGGCCCAAGACAGGCAGTGATGATGCATGGACCTTGCCAGGGTGCTTGAAGCTTAGGGCTATAACCTTTTTTTCGGTTACTGTTTCTTACATAGACTAGATCCCCTACATGATATGGGTTTTCTTTTGCACACAAGTCATAGACCTTCTTTTGATAGATTTGCGAATTCCGTAGATTCTGACGTGCCAGATGGTGAACTCGCTGGAGGTTAGTCTGCAGTTCCTCCACATAATCTGGTAGCTCCTTGGCTTCAAGGTTGGTACTTGATGTTCCTAGCCAGATATCATGGGGCTGAAACACTTCTCTACCCAGCATAAGTTGGTTAGGAGTAAAACCAGTAGATGAATGAATTGTACTGCGATAAGCAGCAGTAAGCAGGGGTAGATGTTCATCCCAATTCCGCTGGTCCTGATCAATGTAGCACCTAATCACCTGCAACAGTGTCCTATTAAAATGCTTGGCTTGACCATTGGAAGCTGGGTGATAAGGTGTAGTCCGTGTTTTTGTGACCTGCAGCAGACGACAAACCTCTGAAAACAGAATGCTTTCAAAATTCCTGCCTTGATCTGTATGGATCTCCAGTGGTACCCCAAAACGAGGAAATGAAATCAAACACCAATCTCTTCCCTGTTGTCTCTGCCCCTTGCTCTGGTATGGGGTAAGCTTCAACCCATCGAGTGAATTGGTTGATGATGACAAGGATATATCTGTTTCCAGCTTTAGATTCTGGGAATGGCCCAAGGATGTCAAGATGGAGTCTGTCCATAGGTGCCCCAGCTTGGTAACTCTGTAGCTTAGCTCGACCTGCAGGACTGGCCATTTTGCAGGACTTACATTGTGGACATTTTTTGACAAACAGACGTACCTCATTTCCCATGTTATACCAATGATATCATTGGCGCACTCTCCAAAGCGTCTTCTCCTCTCCTTGATGACCAGCTTGTGATGGGTTATGACAGGTCTCAGTCACCTCATTTTTGAGTGAAGTGGGTACGAGGAGACGAAGTGAGGGTGTTCTAGTGGAAACATCCCAGCGATAATAGAGAATACCATCATGCAGCTCAAGCTGTGGCCGGCAAAGCCAATACTTCCTAACAGCTTGACTCTCTAACATCACCTCTTCTCTTGTAGGCAACTGACCATTCCTCATCCACTGCTGCAGAACTGATAGGTCAGGATCAGCCAGCTGTTCCCTTCTGAGGCTATCTCTGTTCAATGGCTGTAGCCAATTGCTGAGAAGGTCGTTTGTCACCTCCCCAGCCATCAAATTAGTCTGCTTTGCATCCTGTGAGTGCTTACCATATTTTTCTTGCAATTCTGTACGTCTTACTGCAAGGGGAACTACATCATCTACATCCTCTTCAAATCTTGCCCACTGCTGCTGTAGTTTCTGACAAAAGGAACACCCTCTGCAGGCCAAACTGTCCAGCTCTTTCCCTGCTTGATAGCAATCACAGAAGTTTCTGTCTTGACCCATTCGTGACAATGCATCTGCATTGGCATGACAAACGCCTGCTCGATGCTGAATCACAAAATTGTACTGGCTGAGTTCTTCAAGCCACCGAGCGAGCTGGCCCTCTGGTTGTTTAAATCTGAAGAGCCAAGCCAAGCTACCATGGTCAGTACGAACTACAAAGGTGCGCCCCAAGAGATAGTGGCGGAATTGTCTTGTAAATTTGATGACAGCTAGCAGCTCACGGGGTGTTACACAGTATCTTTGGCATGTGGGTGTGAGGCGACAACTTGCAAAGGCAATTACCTTCTCTTCTCCCCCCTGCAACTGGGAAAGGACGGCCCCAATACTGTGGTTAGAAGCATCTGTGTCCAGTATAAACTGACTCTCGGAGGTGGGGAATGCAAGAATAGGGGCTCTAATGAGACTTTCCTTGAGTTTCTCAAATGCACATTGCTGCTCCTCCTTCCAACTGAAACTCACTCCCCTTTTTAGGAGAAGTGTCAGTGGTGATGCAATGTCTGCAAACTTTGCAACAAACCTCCTGTAGTAATTACAGAGGCCAAGAAATGCTTGAAGCTCCTTGAGATTGGTAGGTGGGCTCCAGTTCTGAACATCTCTAAGCAAAGCTGGGTTTGTCTGAATGCCTTCACTGCTCACAACATGGCCCAAAAACAAAACCTCATCTTTCAGTAGCTGGCACTTCTTCGGCTTTAGTTTTAGGCCAAAACTCTGCAACCGACTAAAAACCTCTGACAGACGCTGGATGCTCTGCTCCACATCTTCGCCCAGAATAATTACATCATCCAGGTATATGAGCAGTTTGTCCCACTGAAAACCCCTCAGCACCAATTCCATGGCTCTTTGGAAAGTGCTAGGTGCATTGCATAAGCCAAAGGGCATTCTGGTGTACTCGTACAAGCCATATTTTGTCACAAAGGCTGTTTTAGAATGGTCTTCATAGTTCATTTCAATCTGCCAGTAACCTGACTGGAGATCCAATGTAGAAAAGATTCTTGCTCTGCCCAACACATCAAAGCATTCATCTATCCTAGGGAGTGGGTAGGCATCCTTAATAGTAAGGCTGTTGAGCTGCCGATAATCCACACACCATCGCACTCCCCCATCCTTTTTCCTCACTAGGACAACTGGAGAAGCCCATTCTGAGCAGGAAGGAACAACAATGCCTGCATCCAGCATTTTGCAGAGGTGATTTTCTTCCTCATCTTGAAACCCTAAAGGGGTGCGCCGTACTGGCTGTCGAACAGGCTTAGCGTTTCCAGTGTCAATGTGGTGTTTGACTGCAGACAATGTTCCCAGATCCTCATCTGTGGCTGCAAAGACCAACCGATGTTCAAGTAGTAAAGTGATTAACATTTGTTGCTGGGCTTCTGTCAGAGCTTCACTTGAAGCTGTATACAGCTCCCTGAGATGCTCTGGGAGGTCGAGAGCACTGGCAGTCACTAGTCGTCTAATGTTGCACTCATCACTGGTCTCAGGGCCTGTGTACAGCATCTTCCCCTCTTCCTCATGTGTCAGAGTGTGATGCCTGTGAAGTGACTCACCACCTTCTCCATAAAATTGACTATCCACGGGAACCATGTAACCCTCTAACTTACTCTCATCCACATCTGGGTAGGTCTCCACTAGTATGCCCAAACAAGTTCCTCTCACTAGAGGTTTACTAGAAAAAGACACGTTACACAGCCATACTGGAATTCGATGTTCCATCTTTATCATAATACTCCCTGAGGAAAGTCCATCAGCCAGGCTAATAGGCTCCAAGACTGCAGGAACTTCTGGTTGTGGGTTATCTACTACTCCCCACACCAAGTATTCGCACTCAGGGGGGTCTGTGATGTCTCTCTCCAGCATCACTCTTGAAATTGCATAGTCAGGTCCACTCCCTTCTGTTAGGTAGGCAGGTATAGGCTCTGCCCCAATGAACACCTTACCAGAAGCAGGTATAGTAAAATCAGCAGCCTTAAGGAAATCCAGTCCTAGCAACAGTGCATCGCAAATGGGTGCCACACATATGTCCCACTGTAGTGTTTTTGTCCCAATCTTAAACTCCACTGTAACACCACCTGTGGCTATCATCTCCTTGCATGTTTCTGCATTGTGAAGAGACACTTTCTTTCGGCTTGTACAATTCCTAGTTGGAAGCGTGTTGAAGGTTTCTTCTGACATAATTGTAGCTTCTGCCCCTGTGTCGATAAATGCTTTTACCTCTATGCCATCTACGCTTACTAAAATGAATAGGCTGGGTCCCCTGCTCTCAGCTCAGCCAATGTGTATGATATTTCCTTCAGAGATATTTTCTTCTGGTTTCATGTGGGGCATCTGATGCTGTCCTGGGTTAATCACTTTTGGCTGTGCTGACCTCACTGGCTGCATCACTGGAGAGGGACTAGGGGAGCGTGAGCAGCTTCTCCTTAAGTGACCTTCCTCCCCACACAGAAAGCATGGACCTTTGTTCTTTCTTGTGGGACTAGGAGACTGAAGCCTAGTCTTATTTGCACCATAGTAGGGATGCTTTGCATTTCCACCTTCATGTCCTGTGCTTGTACTAGTTTTCTCTGGTTGAGAGGATGTCCTAGGAGAAGACAGGGTGGCATTTGAAGAGGGTGATGGTTGGCGATCCAACACCTGCTGTAGCTTATCAATCTTATTGCTAAGTGTCTGCAGCTGGTTCTGTGTAACATAAATGGGAGCTTGAACTCGGCATGATTGCATTGGTCCATCTTCCTCTACAGGTTCTTGGTCTTGGTCAGCCCAAGAGACCCGTCTTGTTCTTCCTTGTTCCAGCTCATGGCCCAAGGTTGCCCTTAAGTTATGTTCATAAGCAGTCACCAATCTTTGTGCTTCATCTAAGTAAGTAAGTAAGTAAAATTTATTTATAAAGCACTCTTAAAACAACTCACATTGACCAAAGTGGTTGGAAAAGACAGCAGATCACTGATATAAGCCGGGGCTTGACCATTCAGTGCTTTAAAAACAAATAAAAGCACTTTAAACTGAATCCTGTACTGAACAGGCAGCCAATGCAGCGAGGCCAGGACCGGTGTGATATTGTCTCTTTTCTTTGTGTTAGTCAGTAACCTTGCTGCTGCATTTTGGACTAACTGTAAACACTGCAATAAAGACTGGTTCATCCCAATATACAACGAGTTACAGTAGTCAATTCTTGAGGAGATAAATGCATGAATAACCTTTTCCAGGTCAGAAAAAGTGAGAAAGGGCTTAATCTTAGCAATATTTCTGAGCTGTAAAAAGCTGTTCCTTACCACAGAGTTAATTTGTTTATCAAATCTGAGGTCAGAATCAAAGACAACACCAAGATTTCTCACAGAGGTTTTCACACAAGAAGACAAATGACCAAGGCTGCTTGAGATACAATCAGCATGATGACCACCACCAAAAACGATGACCTCAGACTTGCTTTCATTCAGATGAAGAAAATTGACTGCCATCCATCTCCCAATGTCCTTCAGACAGCTGGTAAGAGAAGATAATGAACAATTATCATTTGGTCTAATAGGAATATAGAGTTGTATGTCATCAGCATACATGTGGAAGCTGACATTATGCTTCCTAATAATTTGTCCTAATGGTAGCATATATAGAGAAAAAAGGAGGGGCCCTAATATGGACCCCTGCGGAACACCACAAGAGACATTAGCAGATGATGATGAGTTATTATTAAAATTCACTGAAAAGGTTCTATTCTTGAGATAAGACATGAACCAATTCAGGGCATCTCCTTGCAGCCCAGCCCACTTCTCTAGGCGACCAATTAGTATGTCATGATCGACAGTATCAAAAGCTGAACTAAGGTCCAATAAAATGAGGATGGCACAATTACCCTCATCAACAATAACTAGTAGGTCATTTGTAACCTTCAGACGTGCTGATTCAGTGCTGTGCATAGTCTTAAACCCGGATTGAAAAATCTCAAAGATACCACATTTGTTTAAAAATGGTAAAAACTGAGAATATACAATCTTTTCCAGGAGTTTAGCTAAGAATGGTAATTTAGAAATGGGCCTGAAGTTACTAACCACCGCTGCATCGAGATTATGCTTTTTTAACAGTGGTGTAACTAATGCATGTTTAAAATATAAAGGAACCGTGCCAGTGGTTAAGGAGGTGTTAATGATATCTAGGATAAATGGTCCCAATATTCCAAACGTATCCTTTAACAACTGAGGGGGCATCACATCAAGTGGAGAGGATGTTGGCTTTAGTTTCAGCACCAAATCTGATAATTCTGATAATGTAATTGCCTCAAACTCCTTAAACACACCTGAGCACGGCAGGGGAAATGGAGATTCTAGACCCATATCAGTTATGACAGACCTAAGTTTATCAGTTTTTTTTACAAAAAATCCTCACACAGAATAGGGGAAGCAACATTTCCAATCTCCGATGATGGTTTCAGTACAGAGTTTATTGTACTAAACAATACTTTAGGCCTATTGCAACTTTTGGCAATAATACCAGAAAAATAAGTTTCTCTGGCAGACTTAACTGCCAGTTGATATTCTTCCAGGCACCTTTTAAAAATATCCAGGCTAACTTGAAGTCTGTCCTTTTTCTATTTTCGCTCCGCTCTTCTGCAAGCCTGTCTGATTTCCCGAGTGGCAACACTTAACCATGGCTGAACTTTTGGTTTAAAACATTTAAATTTCTTAGGGGCAATAACATCCAAAACAACTGAACAGTTATAGTTAAAAGAATCCACTAACTCATCAACATTTCCATGCATCTGACCATGACTGGGCAATTTTATCATGTCAGAGAAGGAGGTGGAAAAATCAGTAGCTGTAGAAGATGTGATAATCCTTGACCAGTGGCCTAAAGCAGGAGAGGCAAAATGTGCAATAAAAGTTGAGCTAAAAACCACTGGCAAATGATCAGAGAAACCAGCCTCTTCAATATCTAATTTGTCAATGTCAAAGCCAGAGGTAAAAACCAGATCCAATATATGGCCTTTCACGTGGGTAGGCTTATGAATATGTTGACTAAAACTGAATGATTCCAGTACTTGCTTAAATCCGTTTACCTGGAATTTATCAGGGCAACAAACATGAATATTAAAATCACCAAGAAGCAAAATCTTGTCAGACAATTGTACAATCACAGCAAGGAATTCAGCAAACTCAGTGATAAAATCTCTGTGAGGTTTAGGAGGTCTGTACACTATCGCACAGAGTAAGGAGAGAACAGAATGAGATTTAAAAACCAGTACTTCAAAACTTTTAAAAGTCCCAATATTCAACATTTGGCACTTGAGGCGCTGTTTAAAAACCACGGCAACTCCACCACCTCTACCCATATTTCGCGGTAAACTGAGAAAGCCGCAGTCTATTGGGCAAAGCTCCAAGAAGGGGGCGGAGTCGCTGGCCGAATCACCAGCTGTAACCCAAGTCTCAGTTAAAAACAGCAAGTCCAAACCGTGAGAAGTAAAAAAAATCATTTAAGACGAACGTCTTATTGTCGACAGAGCGTGCATTAATCAGTGCCATGTGGACTGACACAGAGTGAGACTGCGGCAGTGGCACGTGCTCCAATGTTTTGTGATTGGCAGCATCAACTCCTCTGTTTATAACTCGGAGTCTCCGTCGTGTTGGAAGTGATACAATGAGCTGATCAGGAACCACGGACACCAGCCATGTGTGAAGTGATTGACGACATAGAGCAACCGCTCTGGGGTGTCCACCACTACAAGCACATAGTTCATGCCGAGCAAGCTCCTCTTTACCAGCCCAGCAATTTCTTAGTCTCACAAGGACGCCTCCTCGTTTCCCCCTTCTCCGGCGCCGCTTCCCTCTGTACATCGAGCAGGTATAGCGACACAGCTCCTTGGGCCAGGGCTGAGTACGGACCGGGTTCCTCGACACAGCGATATGGACGAGCTACATGTCTCCCTTCGCCGCGGTCTCTTCCCCCTTTGCTCCTCCGCAGGAACACTCTGATTCTTTAACGACCCGACCATTTCTCCTCGAACGAGCCGTACTTGATACACGAACATCAC